>JASAMX010032921.1:0-44032 GCA_030248175.1 Microlaimidae sp. YZB2_3
AAATTTTTTAAATTTGTTCTCATAGGACCCCCAAAGCCCAAAAGGGAGGGGGGGGGGGTTACAACAACCCCCGTCATAACCCCCCTGGCTACACCCTTGTATATATGTATTACATAATGACTGTGATTCTTTTTGCTAACGAGACGAAGAGTTTATGGTTTTTAGTCCTGGAACTCGTTTTTCGTTGTGTTGCTCTTATTCGCGGGTCTTTTTCTGTTCACTTACCGCTCGGCCCAATTCGACATAACGGGCTTTCTTCTGGTGGAACTGGCTTCCCTCTGCATGGGGCTCCGATGGACTCTGTGCCAGTTCTTATTGCAGCGCAACGAATTGGGTAAGCGAGCGTAATTGTGCCATTTATTCAAAATAAAGTATAGACTTAGTTATCGCTGTGTAGGGTAGTTGTACTTATGGGTATATCCCCTCCCTTGTAGCGGGAGGAGATATACTTATAGGCATAGGTGAGAACGGTCGGGAAAGCTAGGGGGTGGTGGTTACCCGGGGTAAATCGAATTTTGAATTCTAGGAGGGGGGTCCGGACCCCCCCCCCTATTTTTTTCGGGGGGGGGGGATCGACCCGGGGTGCGAAATTTCGAAATCTAAAGGTGGTAAGGTGGGGTCCGGTGTCCAAAGCAAAACAGTTTTAAACCATAATAACTTTAATAATTGTTCTTTTTATAGGATAGTACTACATTTTATTGAATAAAAGCGATATTCTGGTATAAAAAGGGTGTAAAAGCATAATATGTGAAGAAAATTTAGTATAAAAAAAGTACCTAAAAATTTCCCGAGGGTTTGGGCGGGTCAGATTCTAAATTCTAGAGGGGGGTCAGGGGTAAAAAATTCGAAATTTTGGGGGAGGGGAGGGGGTCCCTAGATTTTTGTCTCGGGGGAGATCCCAAAATTTCGAGGCTAGGGAGGGGTCGACCCCACACTGCCTCCCCCCTTTCTCACCTATGCTTATAGGCATAAGTGCGCAGCCTCTTGGATTTAAAGGGGGGTATACTCGCCCGATCCCCGAAATTGGAGGGGGGTTCAAAAATAAATTTTTTTGGGTGTATACCCCAAATACCCCATTTTTAGTGGTTTTAGTACTGGGACCCCCAAATTTTAGGGGAATGTCGGCTATAATCGGGATTTTCGGGGGGTATAACCCCCTCCAACCCCCCTGCCCACCTATGCTTATAGGTGGGCAGGGGGTTTTACCCTCCAAAAAAAATCCCGATTACTGCCGACACCCCCCATCCTCCTCTAAAATTTGGGGGTTCCCAGCATAGGTGGGCCGACCCCCGAAATTTGGGGGGTGTCCCAAAATTTTTTTTGGGATATACCTCAAATGCCCCATTTTTAGCGTTTTAGTACTGGACCCCCCAAATTTTAGGAAAGGGGGGGGTGTCCGGGGTTCCGGCAAAATTTAAGAGGGTTGCTGGCTATAATCGGCATTTTGGGGGGTATAACCTCCCAAATTTTTTGGGGTATATAAATCTGACCTTCTTTATTTTTATATCGATTAATTTATGGTTTTAGAGTGCACTAAGATTTGTATTAAGTTTTTATAACACAATATTCGAAAAGTAAAAATAGAAACCTATACAAAATGCCAAGCTTCGCCAAAAAAGGGGGTGGAGAGAGGCGGAGAAGCCTAAGTAAAAAAATCGGTTAAGGGGTTTAAAAGAGCCATTATCAAACCTATATATCTCACAATATAATGAGTTTTAAAATGTATGCCTTAGCTAAGTATTGAATGGTACAATCTATCGAAATTAGATAAACTAATATAAATTATCAATGTACACTTCCCGCGAAGCAGGAAAAATTTCAAGTTTTTTTTTTTGGTAATTTTGTGCTTTTGGAACTCACAAGGAATGTTTCTAAATATTATATTTAAATAAAAAAAAATTTCACCAAAAATTTAAAAAACATAAGGGCCCCTCCTCCCTTACAAAAAAATTGGGCTTCGCCGGATTTCGCGGAAGGGGCGCCCCCCCTCCCCGCCCCTCTGGCTACGCCACTGCCCCAGTCCTCCTCTTCCGTGCCCACCTATGTTTTTAGCCATATATTATAATATTTTTTGAACCACCACCGGTCGGTATTATAAAATAATAATTGACTTAAATATCCCTCAAAGGCCTGTTTAGATAATTACATTACAAAAAAAATGATTTAAATATTTTTTTACCTATTTCATAGGATTGCACAACCCTGTTGATTTAATGTTTAATCTTCAACCATGGATGCTCTTGTCCATCTTGCCACTTGCCCTTGCATTCGAAGGTACGTACGTGATACATTTTTATAATTTGGCTTTACAGATCTGTGCGCGGTCTGGATATGTCCCCCGTCCAAAAATGAAAAAAAAAAACCCAAAATTTATGGCGCCATTTCTAACCTATTATGATGCCATCATAGCCAATTTTTGCAGTTTTTAATGCTTTTTAAATCATTTTAGACCTTTTTTTAACTTAAATTTCGCCTCTTTTGTCCTTTTATTTCTTTTTCCCTTCTTTTTCTCTCTTTTTTCCTTCTTTTTTTTCTTTTTTTATTTTTTTCTCCCCTGCTTGCCCCTGCCCCCCTGTTTCAAAAAAAAAAAACTACCCCCCGTGCCAACCCGTTTTGGAATTGCCCCACCCCCAATAAAACCCCGGAAGGGGAGGGGAACGCACAAGTCTGGCTTTATATTCAATGGTTTACATTGTGTAAATTACAATTTTTAACGTGTTCAAAGTGTTTTTATTACTCAAAAAAAGGGTCCGCACAAAAAAAACTCTTGAAAAATTCCTTACAGGCTAAAATCTCCACAAACAGTCCAAAATTCCTCATAAAATGGTGTTAATTCATTTCCTTATAAATATAATGCGTTTGCAATATTTCCTTTAAATTTTAACTCTTAGAACATCCAAATAAAATAAAACTTATCATGATAAAATTTAGGTTGATTGAAGGTTTTACTTAGGCTTAGGCAACAATTAAACAATTTTTACGTTATTGGGAATAAAACTAAGTTTTTTAAACAAATTTAAATTTTCTTAAACATTTCTGGATGTTATAGGGAATTAACACTGTTTAATGGGGATTTGACACAATTTTTAAAGGGATATTGTGGGTCACTCTTATAAAAGACGTTGAACACGTTTCTTTCCAATAGTAAAATTTCTGAAAATCAAGATAACATTTTTAAAGTGTTTTTTTTTCGTCAAAATACTACAAGGAGTACACATTACCTTTTATATTCAGGTATAACATTAGATTTTTTTATTCTGTTAATGTTTATAAGGTTAATAAATAAGGTTATGTTATAAAATTAATTTTTTTTTCAGGAAAAGGTTTAAGCGTTTCGACCAAAGCTTTTGAATTTAATGATGTGTTTGAACCTTTGCGGTTTGCTGTTTTGATTTTAATTGGAGGTTTACTGGCCCTCTCAATGGAATTGCTGGGTAATTTTATTATTTATTTCAGTTTCAATTGTGTTTTAGATTTTAGCTCTTCTTTTGTTAAAAACATAGGGCGTAGCTTGAGAGTCAAGGGTAGGCGTTGAAAAATACTAAATTTTATAATTGAATAAAATACTAATAGAATAACCATGATAATAATCGCATCGAATTGAATACTATTAAAATACTTTCCCAATTTTCTAATTAAATAAATATTAAATAAATACTTTGTTTTTGTTTTTTTTTTGCAAAAAAATACTAAAAAAATACTTTAACATTTTTATCAAATTGAAACATTCAAAATTCAAAAAAGTAGGAAACTTATAGATTAGTTCTGAAAAAAGGCTTTCTTGGGGAACAAGGTACACTGACAACTAGCGACAATCATATATAGAAAAAAATTGACAAACCGCAAGCGACTCATACATTTTACGGTTTGAAATATAGCCGCTTTGTAGGTTCGCCGTTACTTGCGCGCTTTATTTTCTTTTTTTTTTGATGTTTCAATTACTGAAAATATTTTTATTTAAAAGTTTGGAATGGACTTTTCTGAAATTAATTTTTAAATTTTGATTATTTTTACCCAATAAATTACATGAAGTTTTGAAATTAGTTTTGAAGCATAAATTTTAACTTTTTTGTTATTGACATCATTGTTCACGAAAGTACTATTTGAGGGATGATTTTTAGCTAATGTGGTGTGTAATTAAAAAGCCTAAATATAGTTAGCACAAACTGATATAATAAAGCAGCTCAACATAGTGAAATATAGACTAAAGATAAATTCTATGAGGGTGAAAATAGATGAGTGGTAAAGTAACCACTCGTTCTTTGAGAAAATATCACGAGCAGAGAAACACATGACGCAACTACAAAATAATTGGTCACATAACCGCTAAAAATTTTTTTTTAATTTTTATCGCTCGGAGATTTATTGTTTATTTCTTCCTGGCGGAGAGCGGTTACGCCCTTAATTTCAGCCTAGAAGACTTTAGTTTTAGTTCTGAATAAGCGTCTTTTACTGTAAGAGAGAGGGTACAAAAAGAAAAAAATAAAATTTGAAAAATCTTAGTTTCTTAAGTTTAAATCTATACTTCATAAAAATTTCTACACGATGATATGTTTCACTACGTTGAAGTGCTCTAATATATCAGTTTGTGCTAAATAAACTTTGGTTTTTTAATTAAACGTCACATTGATTAGAAATCTTCACTAAAATAGTATTTTCGTGAACAATGACTTTCAATTATTAAAAAATAAAGTTTAAATTTGTGCTTTGAAACTAATTTTAAACCTGCAAAGGTTTTTTAATGTTTTGATTGTAAAACTTTTTAAAATTTAAAAATTATTTTTAAAAATTCCATTCCGAACTTTTAAATTAAGCAGTTTCTGTACTTGAAACATTAAAAAACTGGAGACCAAGCGCGCCAGCAGCACCGAACCTACGAAGCGGCAAAAAAATAAAAATTCTTAAACTGCTTTTGCTTTTGTAATATTAAAAAGTATTTAAGAAATTTTGAAGATAAGGGGTTGAGATTTTGAACCAATAAGTATTTGAAATATTTAAACCGTAAAATGTACTAGTCGCTCGCTGTTTCTTAATTTCCCCGCTACATATGATTGGCGCTAGTAGTTATTGTATCCTCTTCCTACATTAAAAAATCCTTATTCAGAACTAGTCTATTTTGTCGTGTATCACTTAATGCCAACGTACACCTAGCAGGATCCTAATGCTATATCCAAAACAATAAACCCTACGTACAACTGCCGTCCGTTGCCGACGTATAACAACAATATTCTAGCCATGCCAGATGCCAAGCTGGACTAATTTCTATGAGAAAAAAAAAACCAGCAACCAGGTGGCAGTTGTAGGCCCGTTGGGTGATGCTAAAGGTCAGCATGTTCCTGGTGGCTCGATGACCTCCGCTTATATTTTTACATTTAAAAAAAGTACTAATGTTCGGATGTTATGATCTTTTCAAACTTTTTTTGCAATTTGCTTAATTTTGCATTATATTTTTATGACAAATGGTAGAAATTATTTTGTAGTAAAATAATCAAAACCTTTTTAATGTTTTAATTGGTCCACCTTTCGAAATTTGTGCTACTTTTCAATCTTGATAGGACCACGTGGACAACCCCACGCCCCACACCCTTTGTAGGTAACAATACGAATTTAAAGGTTAGAAGAAGTAATTTGAAAAACATTTTCTTGCGCTTTGCTGTGCTCAGCGGTAATTTATTGTACACCTTGTTATTTGTTAAATAAATGATTTTGTGGAAAAAAAATTTTTAAAGTTATCATATTGCTTGTAAAAAATTTTTTTCTTTGTTTTATGAAATTATTTTTATTAAATTCAATAGGGAAATAAAGTATTTGGGCAAAACCAACTTAATTAACATCTCGCATGGAGCGTGGGAAATTTTTTTATCCCTTGTATAACGTTTAATACTTCGACCCCCCCCCCCTTCCAAAATTTTGTTCATGGTTGAACCCCACCCCTCCCCCCTTCCCAAAATTCTGGCTACGCCCAAGGCACTAAATTTTCTGTTTCCAGCTATTAACAAAATGGTATACGTGTAAGGCAGCGCCAGCAATTAATCGGGGTGGGGGTGAAGGCAACTTGCGAGGGAGTAATATAATATATTACTCCCTAATATAATATAATAAGTAATATAATATAATTCTATATATTGTCTCTGTCTAAATTCTCTGTCCTGATATTTCACTGAACACTCTGAACACACCGATCAGGAAGCGTCTGAAATTCGGCGCAAAACGCCAAGGGCTGTTAAGTTTAGCATATAGTTGGAAGCTGGATAGTTTTAAATTTCCAGCATTGTGTCTGGCTTGACTCCTCCCTTCTTCTAAGCAAGTACTAGCGTCCGGCAAATCAACACCACGCCTGTACATTATTGTTCTTGCTGTAAAGCTTGTTTGCAAAACTAATATGTTATTGATAGTTAGATTTGAAACAAGCAACAGTTAAAGAAGAATAGACTACGATCGTGGTATAGAACAGAGATGGTTTACATATTGCTGACTTAGTATAGTTATAAAATTACTAAAGCTTTTTATTTTTATTCCTGAAGTTCCAAATTGGAGGATCTCAACTGCTTATTTAGTTTTAATAAAAAAACCTTTAATGGTTTTAGTTGAACAAACCGGTGTAGGCATATTTAGTCAATGAACTAAAATTTTAAAGTGCCTTGCTTTATATGTTTCGCGTTAGGTTCAATGTTTTGGGTATAAATATAATTGATTTAGAAAATTTTGTTTTAAAAGTTATTTTAAAATAAGTTAGCGCTTTTTAAAATATTCTTAATGGTTAAGTTATACAAGGTTATAAATCAAAAGCTGCACAATATCTCTAAAATAGTTCAAACTTTAAGTAAGAAAAGTCAATTTACCCAGTATTAGAGTTAGTAATAGTAAATTGACAAAAAACTATTTTAGTATTGGGCTCATAGGTGGGCAAAAGGGTTGGTGGGGGTTATTCCCCCCAAATTTCGATTATAATCGACACCCCTCTTAAAATTAGGGGGTATCCTGGACATCCCCCTAAAATTTGGGGGGGGGGTTCCAGCATAGGTGGGCAGCGTCCCCGATTTTTTTTTTGGGGGTCCAGGGGGCAAACCCAGAAAACAAACAACCAGATACAAACCAACCTAACAACCTCTAAACCAAAACCACTCTCCAACAAATAACAAAAAACATACCCAAAAACAAATAATACCAAAAACAAATACACTCATCCCTTACCAAAACAACCCCCCCCCCCCCAACACCCCCCCCCCCCCCCCCCCCCCCATTATACCTGACCGGCGAAATTGGGGTGGGTCTCTTGAAAATTTTTTTGGGGTATACCTCAAATACCATATTTTTCGCATTTTTAGTACTAGGACCCCCCAAATTTTAGAAGAGGGGTGTCCGGGGTACCCCAAATTTTAGGGGGGGGGAAGTGCATAGATGAGAACGGTCGGGGAAGCTAGGGGGGTGGTTACCCGGGGTAAATCGAATTTTGAATTCTAGGAGGAGGGTCCCAGGGGGGTCCGGACCCTCCCCCTAGCTTTTAAGGGGGGGTCGACCCGGGGTACGAAATTTTGAAATCTAGAGGGGGGTCAAGTGAGGTCTGGTTTCCAAAGCAAAACAGTTTTAAACCATAATAACTTTAATAATTGTTCTCTATTTATAGGATAATACTACATTTTATTGAATAAAAAGCGATATTCTGGTATAAAAAGGGTGTAAAAGCATGAATATGTGATGAAAATTCACGTTTTTGGAAGAAAATTTAGTATAAAAAAAGTACCTAAAATTTTCTCGAGGGGGGAGGGGGGTCAGATTTCAAATTCTACAGGGGGTTAGTGGTAAAAAATTCGGAAATTTGGGGGGAGGGGCCTAGATTTTCGTCTAGGGAGATCCCAAAATTTCGAGGCTAGGGGGGTGGACCCTACCTGCCCCCCCCCCTTTCTCATCTATAGGGGAGCGTCGGCTATAATCAAGATTTTTTGGAGGTATAACCCCCCAACCCCCCTGCCCACCTATGGGTTCCAGTACTAAAAACGCTAAAAATGGGGTATTTGAGGTATACCCCCAAAAAAATTTCGGTACAACCCCTCCCCACATATTTTAGAGGTCGGTTGTACCCTCCAAAATCCGGGAGGCTGCCCACCTATGATTGGCTGGTTAGACTAGCTAGTCTCAGTAGAAAAACATGATGGCGCGGCAGTGCGTTTTTTCCATGCCTACGTGTTTATTTCTCTTGACTTTTATTAATAAATAAAAATAAAAATTTCATGTATTGTATGTATTCACAAAAATATCTATTTTTAGTTTTACCATATAAAAAAACTTGTTCACAAAAATTCTAATCAGCGAAAAGAACTTTACTCATTTTTTATTTATAATTTCAGATTGATATAAAAATATTTAGTTTGATATTAAAAAAATAATTGTATAGAAAAGACTCTTAAAAAATTGCTTATAAAATATTGCTTAAAACATGCTCATAGTCATAAAGTTTTAGAAAAAAAACGGAAGAATGCCGCAGCAGTATTTATTAAAAATACATGACAAATCAAGCGCAATTTTATCTTAGTAAAATTTAATAACTTGACCAACAGCGCTTTTTAATTGGACAGCCAACAATATCACCATTTGGAATTTTGCAAAATTATTAGACAATTGGGAAAATCTTTCTGTGACTCTGACTCATTCTGCCGCAAATTATGAAACTCTTCGGAGTGTGTATTTTTGGAGTGAACGAAACCCTGGTTTATTAATTTTGTAGAAAAACAGTATTTAATTAGTATTTTGTCAAAAAATTTTGGTATTCGAATCATAGATGAACACGGTCAAAAAGCCAGAGGGGGGGTTTACCCCGGGTAAATGACATTTCAAAATCTAGGAGGGGGTCCTAGGGAGGTCGAACCCCCCCCCCTAGATTCTCGGGGGGTGGACCCCACTATAATTACACTAGAGGGAAAAATTAAAGTACTTTATTAGTAGCTAAATTTCCTTTCCAAAGCAAAATACTTTTAAACCATTAAAGGTTTAATACATCTTTTTTTATACCTAAATACTACTTTTTGTTGAATAAAATGAAGTAATATTTAAAAAATTATGAAAAGAAACAATTATGTAAAGAAATTCACGTTTTTAAAAATGTTAGTATGAAAAAAGTACTTAAAATTTTGTCGAGGGGGAGGGGGGGGGTCTAGGTTTCAAAATCTTCGAGCCAGGGGTAAAAAATTCGAAAATTTGGGGGGAGGGGAGGGCCCCCCCCTGGATTTTTTTCTAGGGGGGCCCCCAAAATTTCGAGGCTAGAGGGGGTGGGTGGACCCCACCCTGACTCACCCCCCTTGTTCATCTATGATTCGAATACTCTAAAGTATTCGATACTTTTCAAACAATTGAATACAATACCAATTAAATACCGACCTTTTCAAAATAGTGTTGATACTTTTATACTTACCCCTAAAACAAGTAGGATTTATTTAGTATTTAAATACTAATTGAATATATTTTTTAACCCCTAGTCTAGGATAAGAATTTTAGATTGGCCAGATTTTTGAGTTGTCAAAAATCAAATTTTTTAAGTTAAAGTAAGGTTATATTTCTGACCTATCGTTTTGTTAGAAAATTTTACTCTTACGTTTCTGTTCCTGTGCGGTAAATTAAATTCAAAGTTACCCTATTAATTCAAAATTTAACAATCGGTTTGTGTTGTGTTTTAGAATATCTGTACCTGCGAGAAACATCCAGTCTTACTTTAAACATTACGGGACACTGTAAGGTATTAAGATTTAACATTTCTAAATGTTCAAATTCAGTAAAATAGTGTAGTGCAGCGTATCTACGTATCTATTGCATTAAGAATATTTTGTAAAAAATTCAAAATTGGAGACTTTAATAAACACTTTTTAAAAGTTTTTTTAAAGTAATTTCATACAAAATCTGAGAAGAATATAGAATTTTTTTTTAAATTTTAGCTCACTTCCCTTTTAAAAATTCCTCATTTCACTTTATGTCTCCCTCAATCATAGGTGTGCAGCCTTGCGAATTTATGTTTGGGGTATAGTGTATACCCCTTTCTTTAAATTTGAGGACGTATACCAAAATTTTTTGTGAGGTATTTTTTAATACCCATTTTTATTTTAAGTACTGAAACCCTCCAATTTCTAGAATAAGTCGGGTTCGGTGGTAAACCATTTTTTTGGAAGAGGTGGGTGAGTGTCAGCAGTTTTGGGATTTTTTTGGTGGTGGAGGTAAACCTCTCCCTTCCAACCCCTCGCTGCCCTTCTATGCTCTAATGCCTAGAATAGCTTGAAATACGGCAGAAATTAAACAGTTTTTTAATTAAATTTAATCAACTATCAGACCTGTGCACTGCCCCCCTCCCGGGGTTAAAACGGGGGGGCTATTCCAAAATGGGGGGGAGCACGGGGGGCTACTTTTTTAAAACTAAAGAGGGCGATAAAACTGAGGAGGCAAGAAGGAGGGGAAAGAAAAAAAATAGAAAAAAAGAAGGGAAAAGGGCAAAAAGGGACAAAAAAAACGAAATAAGGTAAAAATAGGTCTAAAATGGCTGGGAAAATTATATTGAAATAGGCTAAAAACTGCAAAAATTGCGATGATGGCGTCATCATAGGTCAAAAATGGCGTCTTATTTTAAGGTACTTTTTTCTTTTTTTTGGCGGGGCAATAAAACGGGGGGGGAGCAGGGCAAATCCTCCAATAAAACGGGGGGGGGCTTTTTCAGACCGTGCACAAGTCTGGACTAAAGTTAAAATCCTTCAGGCTGAAATTAAGGGCGTAACGGCTCGCTGTCAGGAAGAAATAAAGAATGAACACGCGAGAATAAAAATAATAAAAAAAGTTGTCAGAGATGATGAGCCAATTATTATTAAATTGCTGCAGGTGTTTCTCTCCACGTGATATTTTCTAGAAGAACGAGTGTTTGGTTACCTTAGCATCTAGCTATTTTCACCCTGGTAGAATTCATTTTTAAATTGGGTTATTATGACAAGTCTGGAAAAATTATCCTTTTTTTCATGTAATATTTTTGTTTAAAAAAATCAAAAAATTGACCTTTTATTATGCTTAATTAAAGAGAAGTGGATTGCTCTGAGGAAAAACTGGATTCAATTAAGAATTTCAGAAAAGGGCGAACTAAAATAATTTTGGCTAGCGGGAAATCCTTGGAGTTTTTTTTGCTAAGAATCTCAAATTTTTAAGATAGGGGACGTCAGTGGCGTGCCCAGGATTTCATTTGGGGGGGGCGGTCTGAGAGGTAAATACTAACCCTGAAGGGGGTTATGGGGGCGGCACCTAGCCTCGAAATTTTTGGACCCCCTAGACGAAAATCTAGGGCCCCCCCCCCCAAATTTCCGAATTTTTTACCCCTGACCCCCTCTAAAATTTGAAATCTGACCCCCCTCCTCCCAAAATTTTTTGGTACTTTTTTTATACTAAATTTTCTTCCAAAAACGTGAGTTTTCATCACATATTCATGCTTTTACATTCTTTTTATACCAGAATATTGCTTTTTATTCAATAAAATGTAGAATTATCCTATAAAAAGAACAATTATTAAAGTTATTATGGTTTAAAACTGTTTTGCTTTGGACACCGGACCCCACCTTATCCCCTCTAGATTTCGAAATTTCGCACCCCGGATCGACCCCCCCTAAAAAGCTAGGGGGATCCGGACCCCCCTGGGACCCTCCTTCTAGAATTCAAAATTCGATTTACCCCGGGTAACCACCCCCCTCCCCCTCTAGCTTCTCTGACCGTTCTCATCTATGGCGGCAGCCCCCCAGATATGGGGGGTTTGGGAGCCGAGAGCCCCCAGCGGGGTCAAGTAGCAGAGCCCCTTGTCAGGGGGGGGGTCCGGGGGGCAGAATACCTTCCCGGGGAGAGAGAAATTTTAATTCCAGATGATACTTATTACAAATTTAAGGTTTTTTATACCTATACATTTAAAACATGTGTTTAAAACATTAATAAAAGGATAATAGTGTTTATAGCAAAAATATATAATATACCGAAAAATGTGCAACTCCTATATAAAAAAAGTACAGAAAAGGTGGCCTTTATAATGAGCCTCTCCATTTAAATGACACTCTCCACTATAATGGCATAGTAGCCATTTTAATTCGGGGTGGAGTGGAGAGGAAGCTATTATAATAGCCATTTATTGACTTAATTTCACTCATATATACTCACCAGTCTAATACTGTCCGGGCCGCACCAGTTTATACGTGTTGGACAGTATTAAACCAACACGGGGAAAACATACGGCCCGGGACAAAAGTATAAGACTTGTGAGTATATGTGAAGTGAAATTAAGTAAATAAATAGGTTATTTATAATAGCTTCTTCTCTTTCCTAACTCGCCGAATTAAAATGGCTACTATAACATTATAATTAAAAAATGTTAGTTAAATGAAGAGAGCTACATCTAAAGGCCACCTTTTCTGTAATTTTTTATATAGGAGTTGCACATTTTTCGGTATATTATATATTTTTGTTTATAGTAGTTTTATTAAACATGTATACCTTAACTACTGAGCGGGATACGGATAATTGATTTGAAATCAAAAAACTAAGATAAATTGTCAATTTAAACTACCCTTGTAGCGCGGAAATTTTGGTTTTTTGACTATTAGTATGCTTTTGGAAGGAATCAGGTAAGTTTCTGTATTAATATTAAATAAAAAAATTTTTCTATTTTTGTAACCTACTTCGTTCAGTTACGTATTGCTCTGACTAGATTTCCCGCACGGATCCAGTGATTTTAAGATAAAACACAGATTAATCAATAATAATACCTAAAATATTATTTTTTTGCAATATTTTAAATCTTAATATATAAATAGGGTAGTGCTTTTAATTTCGGCACTTTTCCCAATTGGGCATTTTTGATTTTGTACTATATCTTTGGTAATCCTGGACGGAATACGACGTTTGATAGCTCAAATGAGAGCTAATTATATGTGGATGACTGTCGTAAAGTTTTTATTTGTTATGTTATGATATTTTCATGTGAAATTGTGTGATTTATAATAAAAAAAATTGTTACTCGTTTTTAGAACATGGGCATTTCATGATTACGCAATAAATTGGTTTAAAAATTAAACTGTCCTGGTAAAATTTAGTTTATTTTCCAAACTTTTAGTCCCCATGGTTTAACGTTTCGTCTGTGGTGAGCAATTGTTATAAAATAAAATAGTGTAATTTGGGCACACTATTGCTGTAGGTAAAAACGGATTTAATTTAGTGGTCGGGTGTTAAATTGTAGTTGTAATTAATTAAAAGACAACGTTGGATTAAGTTGATTAAGGGGGTGTTTTTAAAAAGTGCCGAAAGTAAAATGCACTTTTTTCCCAAATTTTCCTCATTTTGATACCATTTAGCATTTTAGCTGTAACTTTTTACCAGTTGCACGTTGAACAAAAAGTAAAAGCTTAAATTAAAGAAAACTGTCTGGAGATAATTATAGGCTTTTAAATTTTTGAAAATGATCATTTTTGACTGAGAAACAATCGATTGTTTGTAAAGTGCCAAAATTAAATACTAGTTTAACGGGCACTTTTCCATTTTTTAAAAATTGATTTAATTAAATAAAAAACAACATTCCTACAATGAATTTTTTATGACGCAAAATAGTAAAAGCTTTAAAACGAGCTATCAAACATGAAAATATCATAACATAACAAATAAAAACTTTACGACAGTCATCCACATATAATTAGCTCTCATTTGAGCTATCAAACGTCGTATTCCGTCCAGGATTACCAAAGATATAGTACAAAATCAAAAATGCCCAATTGGGAAAAGTGCCGAAATTAAAAGCACTACCCTATTTATATATTAAGATTTAAAATATTGCAAAAAAATAATATTTTAGGTATTATTATTGATTAATCTGTGTTTTATCTTAAAATCACTGGATCCGTGCTGACTAGATTTCCCGCACGGATCGATATAATTAATTAATCCATAGCACCGATCGAGTGTACCGATTTTTTACTGTGCACATTTAATCAAAATTGCGTAAACTATGAAAAAAATCAAAATATTTTTTATGATAACAATTCTACGTTAAAATTAAAATATCTTAGTTGCAAGATTTAATAAATTTTTTTGTAAATGTAAAAAAACAAAAGCAACTTTTCTCTTTTAAAAACTTTTAACTTGGAAAAAAAAATCAAGCATATTTATACATTACGATTTAAAATATTGCAAAAAAATAATATTTTAAGTATTATTATTTATTAATCTGTGTTATAACTTAAAATCACCCGATCCGTGCTGGATAGATTTCCAGTACAGATCGATAGAATGAACCAAACTTGTTTTTTAGCGTTGTAAATTTTAACTTGGAAAGAAAAATTAAGCATATTTATATGTTAAGATTTAAAATATTGCAAAAAAATAATATTTTAAGTATTATTATTGATTAATGTTTGTTTTATCTTAAAATCACCCGATCCGTGCTGGCTAGATTTCCGGCACGGATCGATATAATTAATTAATCAATAGCGTGAATGGAGTGCACCGATTATTTACTGTGCACATTTGATCAAAATTACTTAAAACTATGAAAAAAATCAAAATATTTTTTACGATAACAAATCTACGTTAAAACTAAAATATCATTGTTGCATGAATTATTAGGTATATTTATAAAATTTGAAAATAATGTGAACAGTGATAAAAAGACACAAATAATCTTGTACCGATCCGTGCTACGGATCCCTGCCAAAGTAACCGCGGTAGATATAAAATAAAGGAATTTTCTAAAATTAATATAAAACTTTCCGAAAAAATATAATATAAAAGTATTTCCAACTTAATTGTTTGGTTTTTAAAGGAGTAATACCACAAATCAAATTCCTGTAACGGCCGGATCATACAACTTTGTTACTGAACCGATATAATTAAAATTTATGAATGTTGTTGAATTGGGCTGGAGAAACCAAAATATTTAATTTGAAGTAGATTAAGATTAAAAGAGTAGTTTTGTATTAAAAGAGTACTCCATTCAGGGCATTATAGAAATTTGGTTTGCGACAGTCCTTATTTAATTGCAATCAACTAAACGGGGCACGTCCACAATTAGATTAAGGTTTTGTATTAAAAGAGTAGTCCATTTAAGGCATTATAGAAATTTGATTTGTGACAGTGTTCCTTTAATTACAGTAAACTAAACGGGTTAAAAAACTAAAAGAGTAGTCTATTTAGGGCGTTATAGAAATTTGATTTGTGACAGTGTTCCTTTAATTACAGTAAACTAAATGGGTTAAAAAACTAAAAATAGGTTAAATAAATGAAAAAATTTTAAAATTCTTAAATCAATGCAAAATGAATCAAATAAGCTTAGAAAATTGTAGTAAAAAGGTCTTTGTATAAAAAATATTGCAGCAAAATGACTTGCGCAAATTTTTTGCCGCGGATTTTTAGCCAAGACTGAAATGAAGCTTGCTGCGTTTTTTCTGGGACTGAAACGAAGCAACGTAGCAGGAACCAGTTTATAAACGCATTTTCCGCCAGGACTAAAACGAAGCGGGACTCAAACGAAGCGGGACTAAAACGAAGCGGGACTAAAACAAAGCGGGACTAAAACGAAGCGGGACTAAAACAAAGCGGGACTGAAACGAAGCTCGCAGTGATTTTTTTCCGGGACTAAAACGAAGCGGACCCCTCCTATTTGAACCCAAGGCCATGAAATAAATTATATTAGAAACTCCGCAGCAGAAAAATTTATTCATATTCAAACACTTTTCCATACTATGTTATACATGTGTTATACATACGTGTGTTTAAAATTCGAAAAAAGCTACTTAAAAAATGTTTTTTATATAAAATCATTTGTTTAATTTACTAAATATTAAGTTTTGCATTAAAACCAATTTTTTGTTTAAAATCAATTTTTTGTTTCATTTTTGTATGCAATGCATGTGTTTTCACGCGTTTTTCTGTTATAATCGCAATATTTTTCGCTGGTTTTTTATACCATGAAAGCGTATTATGTAAAAACCGTAATGTTTTTCCTTAATTTTTTTAACAATGCGAGCGTTCCCACGCGTTTTGTTCTTCAAAGAACTGCCACGGATGACCGAGTTGTGGATCGAACACAACAGCGGTGGCAATGCCACCTCGCGGTGGCATTGCCACCGCAAGGTGGCATTGTCACCTTAGTGTGAACACGTCCTATGTTTAATGTTGGACACAACAGCGGTGGCAATGCCACCTTGGGGTGGCATTGCCACCTCAGTGTGAACCGGGCTTAACACTTGTGTTTTTAGCTGTGCTTCACGGTATAACTTGCTAACTGTCAATCCCATTTACCGCAACGGCACAAATGTCAAAAAAACATCGCTATCAATCAATTCTCTGTTACAAGTTCTATCTATGTTCCAAATTTCAAGTCGTGTAGATTTTAATTGGTCAAGTCATAATTGTTTAAAATAAAAATTGTTTATACGTCATGATCGACCGCACAATTTGTAATATCACAAAATCGTGATTATCAATCGATTCTCCATTGTAAGATGTATCTATGATTCAAATTTCAAGTCATATAGATTTTATTTGGTCAAGTTATAATTCTTTTAAATAAAGTTTGCTTATACATCATTATCAACGGCACAATTTGTCAGATCACAAAATCTTGAATCTCAATCGATTTTCGGTTGTCAGTTGTATATATGTTTCAAATTTCAACTTATATAAAGATGATTCGGCTGAGTTATTCAAAATCAAAGAAAGCGTTACTCTCTAAACAGAAATAATAGTTTTAAAGTTATTACTTCATTGTTTTTGGAAAAAGGAGGCGGTAAAGTACTTCATGGTTTTTTGAAGCAAGTTTATAATTTTACAAACGTACAAAAATGTTAACGGCTTCTTACTAAAGCTTTTTTATTAATAAAAAAGCTATATTTACTATTATTTTGTATTTTTATATTTCCGTATAAGTTACTCACTTGCTTACTTACTCCTATACATACTGATCAGAAGATAATGGTGGCCCACAGCCGCGGCAATTAGAATTCTCAAATATCAAATTTATATGGTGTTTAAGTTTACTTACATTCAGCTAATATGTTTTTGGAGCTAAAATAGCAAAAAGGTATTTTCACTTGACTCAAAAAAAATTACATACCCAAAAGTACATTGTTATCGACAAAGTTTGTTTTGTGTTATAAACATGCGTACGTAAGTTTATAATTTTTACTACTGTATTGTATAACGTGCAAATAAATTATTTCATATTTCATATTTCAATTCGCATCAACTTCCAGAATAAGTTTTGAAATAAAATGCATTTTGAAATCGATTGGTGATAATGATATTTATGTAGCATCAAGCGTAAAACTTATAGCGATTTTTCCGCGTTTTGGTGCATTAGATACATAGCGACGCTTCACGCCACAACAAAATTAATATCATTAATCGATAGTTCATCCATCATAAACAATATATATCTACCAAATTTCATATTTATTAGTCTATTTAATCTAAGTTATGGCTGATTTTATTCACTCAGTGGAGAATTACGCGGCGGCACTTCACGCCACAGCAAAAATAAAATTACCAATCGATAGCCCGTCATCGATTACACATATATACAAAATTTCATGCTGATAAGTCTTTTTAGACAAGAGTTATTCCAGTTTTTTTACGCGGCGGCGCTTCACGCCGCAGCGCTTTGCGCCGCATCAAAACTACTATTACCAATTGATAGCGCATTAACCATTACATATGTATGCAAAATTTCATGTATATTAGCCTATTTAATCTCAAGTTATAGCTGACCAAAAAAGGTAAGTAAGATTACGTTTTTTTGCCATCCAATCACAGTACCCCGCGAGCCACGCTCCCTGGAATTGTGAGTCCCTCAGATTACTTAGCAGACGAAATGAATACTTTGCGGTATGCTTTTATAGCGAAGATTAAAGCAGTCACCAGTGAAAAGAATACTTTTTTGAATTTACAAAAATAATGATCAACAGCATTTTTTAAAAGAACAGCACTCGCAGTGATTTATCAACCAGAAGGACATATATTTTGTTACCAGTATTAAAATATTTAAAATTTTATTTCCGTATTAAAATGTTATAATTTTTTATTCAAACTTAGCTCAATGTCTTGTGCTTTTTTAATTGTAGAATTTAAAATTTTAGCAAAATGCCGAGTATATTTTACTTAAAAGTGTGGTGCGGAGTCAAACTTTTTTGATAATTTTTGGTGAAAACCTTACCCCTGCCCCCAATAGCTTTCAAAAATTTTTAAAAAACTAGCTAAAAACTAAAACTTGCCAAAACTAGCTAAAAACACTCTTGTATGGTATTAATTAGAAAGAAAAAAATATAAAAACATTCAAACATATAAAAATAAGTTCTCAATTAACAACAAAAATCATTTGCCGGAACCACTGGGCTATCGCAGCTCCTATCAATTGGACGCTAAAAATCATTTATGAACTGTGCTTTTTCTAATTTCGTCAAAGACACTTGTTGTGTTCAAGCAATATTTTTATTTTTGTTACGTGTTTTGTGTAATTTTAAAAAAGAATCTTGAAATAATTTTATTCTGCATAAAACTCCAAACAAATCTAGAGTAATATTTTTTTTTGAATTTTATTATTTTGTGCTCAGTTTTTAAATAAATTTTTAAAAGAAGACGATTCAAAATTTTATTTAAATGTTCTATGAGCTAAAATTTTATGTTGTGTTCCTTTAAAATAAATAAATCAGAAAGTAATCGACCAGTCTAATACTTTTTAGTGATTTATTTAACGTGATATTTTGTCCTTTCCTATCGTTTTCGTGATTTCACCGCGTTTTTTTGTACCAATTAGGGAGGGTCAAATTCGAACCCCTGGGGGGTCAAATTTAGCCCCTGGGGGTCAAATTTAACTGGAGGGTTAGATTTCTGTCAAAGCGATGAACGAATAGGGAAGAAATTTAACACACAGTGATACATTCTTTGTTATGTATTCCTGATTTAACGCAATATATATGGCTTTTTTAGGATGCAGTAGTGGTATATTGCGTCAAAAATTAAAAATTTTGTCAATATTATTATAATGCACATGGTTTTAGAGACCCGCTTAGATTTTGGTGATGCCCCCATCTTCCCCCCCCTTTAGCCCTATTTTGGGCCCCCGCTTAAAATGAAAATAACTAAAAAATTATTTACCATTTTTACATATTTTTGCGAAATTCTCGCACTTTCTAACTTATTTTAGTGAATTCATTTGAAAACCTATATTTACTTAAATTTGGCTTTTTTTGCATTTTTTCCATTTTTTTCGCCTGGTTTTGGCGCATTCCTGGTGTAAAAAAATTCCCAAACCTCATCCTCCCTATTTTTAAAATGATCCCTCCCCTCCACCTTAATCAAAGTCAAAGCTTTTATTCCAGTTAACAACATAAAGAACTGAACAATTTTTTTTAACAAAACAGTGCGAACCAATCGAGGTCGCAAAACAAGACAAGGTTAACCAGAAAATGACCCAAAGGCTTAGTACTATTATGAGCCATATCCAAGACTGTTTTTAAAATTAAATAATGAACTTGAACATATTTGTTTTTCTGAAAGTCCATTCCATTTAGATACGATTCTATTACTAAAGAAAAATTTTCTAGTGTTAATTCTACTTTTTTGCACTTTTAGTTTGAATGAGTGTCCTCTAGTAACATTATAGTTAAAATAGAAAAAATCATTCGGATTTAGACTGGTTTTGTTATTAATTATTTTGTAACATTCAGAAAGATCAGTAATTTGACAACAATGTTCTAGTTTTGACAGTTTAAGAATGTTTAAACGCTCATCGTATGGAACATAACGCATATTACATTTTTAAAAAAGTCTTCTTGTAAAATTTTTTTGAACGCGCTCAATTAGTGTTATGTCGCGCTTTAAATATGGATTCCAAATAACGCTAGCATACTCCAATGTCGGTCTGACATAGGTTTTGTATGCTTTGATTAAATTTTCTATTTTGTTTGAATAAAACGTTTTAAATATTAAGGATGATGTTTTGAAGCGTTTTTTAGTAATAATTTCACAGTGCTGAGAAAAACTTAGATTTTCTGATACGTGGATACACCTTACCCCCCTATTGGATATTAAACAGATCTGGGTTTATAACAGTATAATAGAACGACACATTTTTTTTGCTAATTACCTTAAAATTTGAAATTTTTGTGGTTTAAATTTTAAACTTGGCGTAAAAAATTTAAAAAACTAAACTACTTTTACCTAAACCAGCATAGATTAATAACGGAACTGTCTAAATATTGTTTAACAATTTATCTACAAATATAGTATATACTGTTTTTAGACTGTACTATTTATTTGAATCTGATATTAGATAATAAAAAATAAGTATATTTTTTAAATCAGTAAGAGTTTGTGATGGATAAAATCTTCATAAATAGTTTTTAAGCAAATTAGTTTTGTAATTGGGGTGGAAGGTCCTTCCCCTTTGGTAAACATGTGTTATCCAGCATAAAAATGTCCATGTTATTTTTTTTTCAAACATTCAACTTTTTTTATGACATTCCCCACACTGTAATGTTTGCAATTATATCTTGTTTAGCTCAATCCGGTTTGTGTTTGGAGAGTAGGGTACTTCCCCTTTTGCTGAAAATACATTGTCCAGCATAAATAAAATAAATAAATAAATAAATATATAATAGAAAGGAAGAGGGGATGTCATGTAAATACATAGACAGGAAAGACACAAAAGCTTGTAAACATTACAGCACTGAAATTTGCATCTACCTATACACACATTAAACATAAAAGAAAACTACTAAAAAAACAGAAACCACAGCAATAACCCACCAAAAATGATCAAGACCAACTGTCAAACTATATTGTCAGTAGTGTTCCGGACTCCACTGACAAAACAGCCCACACAACCAGCCTTAATCATGACTAGTTCAAGCCTTGTCTTGTAACTGGCGGCCGTTAAGATTAAATTTAAATGGTTTACGATTTTTTATTCCATACCTATTTTAAATTTTATTGTATTTGAATTCTGGTTACAGATGGATGTAACATGTAAAGGTCCGGCTTGGGTATACCTGGGTACCCAAAATATGAGAAGGACTCCTGATAAGTTCAAATTTTTAGGAGGGGAGACTTCTATTTTATTCAAAACAAAGAAAAAGTGTTAAATTAAGCCAAAAGCGCTAAGATAAAACTTATATACATGTTTTAAGGGTTTATTATTATTGTTGTTTAAAACGTGTCAATAAGTTTTATTTTAGCGCTTTTGGCTTAATTTAAGACTTTTTCTTTGTTTTGAATAAAATAGAGGTCTCCCCTCCCAAAATTTTAAACTTATCAGGAGTCCTTCCCATATTTTGGGTACCCAGGTATACCCCAAGCCAGACGTTTACATGTTACATCCATCTGTAATCAGAATTTAAATACAATAAAATTTAAAACAGGTATGAAATAAAAAATCGTTAGCTATTTAAAGCTAATCTTAACGGCTGCTAGTTACAAGACAAGACTTGAACTAGTTGTTCTTTTTATGGAATAATATATATCATATTTTATTGAATAAAAATCGATATTCTGGTATTAAAAATGTGTAAAAAAGATGAATTTGTGTTAAAAATCAGATCTTTGGGAAAAAACCTTAGTACCATTACCATATAAAAAGTAGGTAACCTAAAATTTTCTCGAGGGGGAGGGACCAGATTTTAAATTCTAGAGGGGGTCAGAGGTAAAAAACTAAAAATTTGAGAGAAGGCAGGGGCCTTAGATTTTTGTCTGGGGGGAGGCAAAATTTCAAGACCAGGGGGAATGGATCCCACCCTACTATCCCCCTTTCTCACCTATGAAAGTAATGCGGTGACCCAAGGTGCAAAATTTTAAAATGTTGTTGTCGCATTACCTGAAACTTATCTTCCCTATGCAGATTATGCATTAAGGGCAGGGGCTAAGACAAGCCAGGAGGGGCGAAAAAATTTTATCCTAATAGTTGAGACTCTTTGTCCAGCATTAATAACGATGTTGGCAACCTTTACCGCTAGTGTTTACTGCATGCAGTATTTACTCATTCCAAAGTCTTTGTTTTTAAAATTTTTAAAATATTAAAATTTTTAAATCCAGAGGAGAGTCAGGGAGTCCATTCGGTATCCAGAGAAAAATAGTTTCAAACCATATTATAACTTTCATAATTGTTTTTTATGACTAATACTACATTTTAATGTATAAAAATCAACATTTTGGTATAAAAAAGCTGTAGAAACATGAATTTGTGTTAAAAATGTATGTTTTTGGGAAAAAATTTAGTATAAAAAAGTACCTAAAATTTGTTTGAGGAGGAAAAGGATGTCAAGCGTCAGAGGTAAAAATTTGGGAAGAAGACTTCCCTAGATTTTCCTTTAAGTGGGGCAGCATAAAATTTTGAGGCTGGGGGGGGGGGGTTAATGTGAGTTTGAAGCAAAATACTTTTGATCCATTAAAGGTTTAATCATAGTTTTTTATAAGATAATGCTATATGTTAATATAAAAGGATGTAAAAACACGATTTTTTGCTAAAAATTTACGTTTTTTATAGCAGTTTACAATTTGCGGAAAAGGGCCCTTTGATTTTTTCTAGAAGGGAGAAATATTCTGAGGCTAGGAGACATAGATGAGAACGGTGGGGGAAACTAGGGGGGCCAGGGGCTGGTTAGTGGTTACCCAGGGTAAATCAATTTTTGAATGCTAGGAGGGGGGTCCTAGGGGAGTCCGGACCCCACCCTAGCCTTTAAGGGGCGTCAACCTGGGGTGCAAAACTTTGAAATCTAGAGGGGGGTCAGGAGTCTAAAGCAAAACAGTTTTAAACCATAATAACTTTAATAACTGTTCTTTTTATAGGATAATACTACATTTTATTGAATAAAAAGCGATATTTTGGTATAAAAAAGGTGTAAAAGCATGAATATGTGATGAAAATTCACGGTTTTGGAAGAAAATTTAGTATAAAAAAAGTACCTAAAAGTTTCCCAAGGAGGAAGGGGATTTCAGATTTCAATTTCTAGAGGGGGTCAAGGGTAAAAAATTTGGAAATTTTGGGGGATGGAGGGGCCCCCTAAATTTCCATCTAGGGGGGGGTCCCAAAATTTTGAGGGTCCCCTGGGGGGTGGACCCCACCCTGCCACCCCCTTTCTCACCTATGCTAGGAGCAAGGACTCTACCCTACCGCCAATTTTTTTCTATGCACTAAACCCTCCCCTTTCCTTTTCACTCCACCTCCCCCCGCCCAACTGTCTAAGATAGGTCGGGTGGGGAGCCTCATCAGTTTTGGGGGTATACATGATCCTCTAAAAAATTGGCGGGAGGGGAAGGGCAGGGAGGGTGTCCCAAATAAATTTTTTGTGTCCAGGTGGGTGTTCCAAATGCCCTATTTTTAGCTTTTTAAAAGTGGGACCCCTTGAAATATTAGGGGAGAAATGTGGTTTCGGAAAGGTATAAGATATTTCTGGGGGGTATGTCATACATGGGCAAGTTGGTCCGGAGTGGGGGGGTTAAACCCCAAATTAGGGGCGTTAAAATCTGAGAAATGCAAAATACCCATATTGTTTTTTTTTTGGAGTGCATTTTACCCATATCATTTTTCAATTTTGAAGGAAAAATAGGTAAAAAAACGCTAATTTTGGGTCAAAAGGCCTTTTTATTGCATTTTTGAGCTTTTTATTGCTTAAAACATTTATTTTGACCTCAAAACTTAAGTTTGGAGGCAGTTAGAAGTCATTTTAAAGACATTTTTTCTTCATTTTTCCAAAATTGGGGGGTTAACCTTTTCTCCCCCCCCCCACTTCTAAGTGGGGGGCTAAACCCCCCTTCTCAGAATTCGGGCGGTTAACCCCTGCCCAACCCCCCGCCCCCCATGCTCATGTATGGGGTATGTTATAACCCATACATGGCCATAGGGGGCGGGCGGGGGAAAGGGGGCAAGGGTTAACCTTTCCTTCCCATTTTTTGATTTAAAGAATTTATAATGATAAGAGAGCCAATCTAGCCATTATATACCCGGGATGATGATAATTGTTTTTGGAGAGGGAACAGAGGGGTCCACCCTCCATAGAGCCAAAATTTTGGAACCCAATAGCAAAAATTGACAGGTCTCCTCTTCAAAGCTAAAGCAGTCCAATTTGAGCTCTTCTAACGACGCCGGCCTCCCCTCCTCCTCCCTCCCAAACAAATTACAAGTTTAATTTTTTTGTCTACTGTCATAATCACAGTTTTTTTAGTAAAATAAAAACAGTGTTTAAATAGACTTTTTAGGCCTGAATAGGCTGTTTTGGAATATAAATATTAATATTAGACCTGAAAACACTTAAATTACTAATTCAAAAACCTTTGTTAAAAAAATTGGACCCCCTTTATTCCTGGATTCCCCTAAATTTAAAATTTTACACTAGTGGTCGACTCCTCCCCCCCTCCTCAACTAAAAAACCAGGGAGGTCTAGACCCCCTTAAAAAATTTTGGCCTTCCACCCAGGGTTGGTCCCTCTGCCAAAGTTGCCAGGTTTCCAAAAACCAATTCCCTCAAAATCAGAAAAAATTCCTCTGAATTCCCCCAAGTCTAAAAAAATCCATTTTAATAGTAAAAAAATCGTTTTAAAGATGCAGTATTCCATTTATAAGATGGTTTGTTTCATTTTGCTGTTTAATTAAAACCAAAAATATCAATCAATCAGATCATGAGGAGAAAAAAATGTATTAAACCAAAAATTCTTAATGATTAAGGAGTTACTGAAAAATACCGGTTTGTTACAATGAATGTGGTTTTCTACAACACTTTTCTAAATATAGCTCATTTTTACTGAGCAAATATTGATAAAACTTAATAAAAACCACGCAAGGGTACATAAGGCCAAGCCAAGGGTAAAAAAATTAATCCAAACAGTATTAAGCTGGTTCCGTTAAGCTTAGAAGATCAAAAATAGGGTATTTAAAATATATGGCGGCACAGGTATTAAACTCATCCCAAAAATAGGTTAGAGAATTCCACCATAAATACTGATTAAAAACCATATATAAAAAACATATATATATATATGTATAGGTCAATTATGACCTGGAGATTACGATTTTAAACTTTATAAAATGATTAACACATTATTTTAAATAATATGAGGTTTGATGACACTAGGTGTCCCTAAACTTTGGCTAGTTCTATGAGATGTTCAGTGGCTGTAGCTTTCCCAAGCCCAGATGCTGAATTTTTGCGATGATAAAAAAATGTAGATATTTCAGGAGTTTTGAACTCCTTTTCTAAATTGGTGGTAGACCGAGCAGGTTATAAGATTTTATTTAAATAAAAAGAATTAGTAACGGTAGCAGTAGCAGTAAAGTTGATCACAGCACATACACAGTTACACAGGGCAACACAAAAATACAGATATAATAATAAAAAAATAATAAAATAAAATATAAAAATATAAACAGAGCTTGGCGGTTGGTGTAAGCTCAAATTTGACTGGGCTGTTCTAACTAAATGGGAGATCAAAAAAACTAATGAGAGCTGGTGAACGCACCGACTGGACCTGAGCTCAGATTCCCAACTAACTGATTTATTCCTCAAAGTCCCTTTCTGAGGCCGACTGATTGAATTAATCTATTGATCAATCCAATTGTTCCCTCAATCCCAGTTCCCTACTTTACCCTTCTAGGAAACTCAGGCTCAAAGGTTACCGACTCTAAAAAAACTGATATTAACTTCCTAAATTAAATTTTGGCATATCTCCCTTTTTCCAACCTCATTTTCAAAAATGGAGCAAATTCACCCCAGGCGCTCTGAAGTGAACGCAAAACTTAATTCCCGCCATGAGCGGCTGCCAACAAATCTCTTTGTTCTTCGCCCTGGAATAACTCCACATAATGCCAGGAGATGCCAGGAGATTTGTAAGCCCTACCTCAACCACCTTATACTATTACCCATTATAATATATTATGAATAAAATTACAATAAATTATAAAATATGATATTACTTATGATATTAACTTAATTTAAATATTACGTGGAATTTACAATAACTAACGATATAACAATAACAAATATATAAGATAAAATTATTAATAAAGTACATAAAAAAGAACACGGCTTATGTTAAAAAAATATTAATTATTACATATAAAAGCACAATATACAAATTAACCTATATACAAAATTTTACTGACTGTGGGGTTTTATGGCTAGCCTAAACTTAAAAGAAAAGTTCTAAGCTTAAGGTAGAACTTCACAGTTTTGACCACTTGGACTACAAGTCGCATATCATTATAAATATTAATTTTTGGCCCATAAAAGTGGGGTGCTGTAAAAAGTTAAGAATCTGTGCTATCTAGTGGTTATAAAAACATCACTGAAAACTTTGTCCAGTTTGCAACAGATGTCCATGGATTCTACCTTTAAAAACCACAATAAGGCCTTTTAAAAAAATTGATTTGTTATTTTTGGGCAAAAGTTTATAATAAATTAGGGTAATGTAGGGGGCAACTTTCAGAGGTGGTTTGGGTTCAAAATGATCTCAGGATTTTTTTTAAATTGCAAAAAAGACTTTTTTTACAAAAATATATAGTAAAAAAAATCCTGAAGTCCTTTTTTAATCGTTTATAATAAAAAAATGGTAAAAGCCTATATCTAACTAATTCCAAACTTTTGTTTAAAAATAACAAATCAATTTTTTTTAATTTTTGTTTAATTTTCTTCTAATTGACGCCGAGAAACTACATTTTGAACCATTCCTTCAAAAGCTCCTTTTAATTGAAAATCCTAGAGGACCCAGTAGCCGAGTGGTTAGTACGTCGCGCTGGGATCCTCGGATCCATGGGTTCGAGTAGTCGCTGTACCATATTTTTAACGCTGAAAAAAATTTTTTTTATTTTTTAGCTTTTTAATTTAAAAAATGTTTTATTATTTAAGATATGCTAAATAGAAAATGAAAAAATAGATTATTTTTGGTAATAAACTTTATTAATGTTTGTATTTTTGACATGTATTTTATTGATGTTATTTGATGATTGTGGATGATAACATTTTTTTGCAGAAAAATGAATGTCAAAAATTGAATCAGCAGGTCAAACTACGTATAGTAAGATGTAATTCAAAAAGATCTGTCATCAAAAAAAACAGTGAAGTTCTACCTTAAATTACATTTCCTAACTTTTTACCAAACTTATTATTTCCTATAGCCTATCCTCACACCTTCCCCCTCAGCTGAAAATACGACAGGGCCAAATTTTCACCTGAGAAGAAAAATGGAAATGCTCCCAAAACAAAAAGTAACCAATCCTCTGGCCAAAAAAGTCCGGGACAAAAGAACCCAGGGACCATAAGACTCGACAGCCAGAGGGACCAAACGGCCCAGGTTACTACATTAGTAAAACACAAAAACCGCTTAAAATAAAAGCTGTAACGGTCTTAACGCACCGCCCCCCACCCCGGGCCTGTATTTCACCACCAATTGTATGTGGCAACAAAGAAAAATGAAAGGAGCAGTTGGAGATAGCGATTTTAATGGCAACTTTTGAGTGAGAAGAAGTGCTGGACATGGGGCAAGGGCAGGTTTGAAAAATTTCGTTTTTAGAAATTGAAATGATCTTAAAAAGGGGACATCTAAGCACAAGCCTCCTGCCAGGCAAGCGAGTGGTGGCAGTGACGCTGCTGCTGGTCAGTCTAACACAAACAATAAAATCTACAACAGAGTTTCCCAATACGGCGCTCTTAAAGTGAGATCTCACACCAGCAGCACCACCCTCACTTCGCAAACCAGTTGGAAGTCCCCCCTTACCAACAACCGGGCTGTTACGAAGACTATGAAAAACCTGGAAGCTAAGCAGATCAGGAATGCGCTAAACTCCCATGTTTTTCACAATCTCCCAAAACAAAATAGAACAACAATCCAAATCCTGTTGGGTCTTACTAATGAAAGGCCTACAGGGGAAATTTCAAAATCCTGGGGGTTCAAAATCCCTTTTATTGAAGGGACCAAACGGTTACATTTAAAAAAAAGGAAAAAGATAAATTTCAATATGTTTTACATGCACAAAGCATTTTTGGTTTTCCATACAAGCAAAAATGTTGGTAATTTACCAACGGTTTTAGTACATAAAAAACACAAGTCTGAAAATATACTGTACACATGATCTAAACACTGGGCAATTGCCCTACCAGGAAAAAGCCAACCCTAGGGTTAACTAATCCAACAGAAAGGGAGGAGCATTGGCGCTTTACATCTACTCCCAACCCTAACCCCGGGGAACCCTTTTCCCCAACACGACTTTATACACAATAAATAGTAATAAATAAACATAAATACTGTACAATATAAATACTGTACACCATTAAATACATAAAATAAAAACAAAGTCCGTGTTCAACTGGTTTTTTCAGAGGTTTTCCGGTACCTCCCCTTCCTTCTTTGGTTCGCAGAAGGTTACGAAGTCCATGCGACTGGTGGGCAGGCCGTCGTCTTTGTTGTCAATGATGACGACATCGTCCAAAAGGAATAAAGGAATAATAATTAATTAATTAATTAAAAGAGATGACAGACCGGCGTCATCCGAGTTGATGAAGTCATGGCCTGGGGTCCGGGGCGGCGACTCCGCCTGGGCGAATACCCAGCGCAGGGGGTCCGTGGCACAGTCCACGGCAGACGGCCCTGGGGTAACGTCCACAGCGGCAGTGGCAGCGGGTTCAGCGGTGGTGGCGACAACAGGAGCGGTGGCGGCGACTTTGGTGGCCAGGGGTTCCACTACTATAGGGGCCGGCCCCCCTCCCAAGAGTCCGGGCGGGAGCCGCAGCTGTCAGGGCACTCCTCTTCTTCTGCCTGGAGGGCAGGGGGGCCGGCTCAGAGGGCTGGGCTGCCCCCGCTAGATGGTCCATTAGCGCCGCCTGCGCCCTGGGAATGCTGGTTGAAAGGGCCGGTGCTGCTACAGTTTCTCCATGGCCCCGCCCGCGTCTGCTGCTTGCCGGAGTCCTTCCTTCCTCTGTAGGGGGTCGGCGGGGCACTCATTAGTCCCGTGTCCAATGACCAGCGCGCCGGCAGCGGTAGCAGGTCAGCCACCCTGCCTGGGGCTTCTCCAGTGGGACCACACAACGGTCCGCTTTGTGGCCCCGCTTGTTGCACCTGAAGCAGGTGATCCGGCCACTGCCTAAAACAGAAACACACATATTAAGTGCCTGTTGACCATCTGGGGAGTGGGAACTGGGGTTTTCTGTTTTTTCAGAGGGGGGCTTCCCCCAATTTTAGGGGAAAGGGTAACTCTCCCCTTATTTTTGTCACATCTGTCTTTTTGTATTTAGAATTTCTAAAAACCAACCCTTTTAAAGATATCTGGGATCTGGTTCGGGGAATTTTTGGCTGCCCTAGAAACGTCTGGTACAGTACCAGCCCCATTTTTAGTGTCTGTATCAGGACTTTTACCCTGTTTGGCAGTAAACTTTTTCTCGTGATTGTTTTTAGACAAAAAATTGGGGTGCCATTCCTGAAAAAGTTTAAGCCAGCAAAAATTCACCCATTCATAACGCCTATCTGGGTATTTTACATCACTTATCAAGGCCTTGCCTTGCAACTCATCGATCTTTTTAACCAGAAAAGGGCCCTTCCAAAGGTGGGCAAACTTATGGTGTTTATCTGCTTCCTGAACTGGGGACCATTTAAGAACTAATGATCCCAAGGGTAATGGAACAACACTTCATCCCTTAGAAAGTACTTATCTGCCATTTCCACAATCTTATTCTTAACGTCTGCAGGTAATTTTTCCTTATTTAAGAAGGACCAAATCGGACCTAACTCAGGATCGGCCTTCTGATACTGAATTAACCTAGCTTTCTTAGTAGGCTCAATAAACATCAGTAGATCATCTTGAAAATCTGCTACAACGTTCTTAGGAGAACTCACTAAATAATTACCATTGTGATTATTAGGGTTAAGACGCGATGCGTCCAGATTCCCGTTCTCTTTACCTGGCCTATAGTCAAAGCCTACGATATCATACTCATTTAGTAACAAAGCCCAGCGCTGCAAACGCGCTGAGGTGCTCTTATTAGCTGAGAAGATATATTTCAAGGGCCTATGATCGGACAACAAAGAAAACCTATTACCATAGAGATAGGGCCTAAAATGTTTCACAGCCCAAACAACCGCTAACCTTTCTCGCTCTATGGTTGCATAATTCTTCTCAGCGGAATTAAAACTCCTGCTCGCATATGCTATTGGTCGTTCTCCATCTCCAAAATCCTGTGAGAGAATGGCCCCTATACCTGTGTTAGATGCATCTGTAGCTAGCAAGAAAGGGCACTTAAAATCCGGAAAAGCTAACACTTTACTAGATAGAAGCTTCTCTTTCAGGATATCAAAAGCTCGCTGTGCCTTTGGAGCCCAATAAAAGTGATGATTCTTACTCATCAGCTTACAAAGGGGTGTCGTGATTTTAGAGAAATCCGGGATGAACCGGCGATAGAAATTTGCTAGGCTGTGGAATGACCTAACGTCTTTCGTGGTCTTAGGCACAGGGATATCCTTAACTGCTTTGATCTGGTAAGGTACCTTCCCTAGTTATGATATGCCCCAGGAACTCAACGGATTTTTTGTCCAAAGTGGCACTTAGCAGGCTTAAGCTTAAGCTTAGCAGCTCTCAAATGTCCAAAGACTTGGTTTAGATCGGCTAAGTGATTGTCAAACGATTTAGAAAACACAATCACGTTGTCAATATAGACCAAACAGTTTTCTAATAATTTCAGCAATAGATTTGCCATGGGGAAATCGAAACTTTATTATTGCGATAAAAAGTAATGATAAACGTTTATTGAGTACATAAAGATAAGACATATCGGATTCAGCTGGATCCATCATCAGTTATACAATACATTTCTAAACTATAAAATTACAAAAGATTTATAATGTCAGTAAATATAATATAATAAGGAAGAGTTAAACTACTAATAAAACATTCTGATAAAACACATATGGGCAAAAGATAAGGTGTCTAAGACCTCATTAATTCGTGGCAGGGGGTAAACATCCTTCTATGTTATAATGTTCAGGCGCCTATAATTGACACAGAACCTATCGGTTCCACCCTTCTTCTTAACTATAACTATGGGCACAGCGAATGGACTGTTTGACTCGCGGATAATACCATTTTGAAGCATTTCATTAATTTCCCTGTGAATAACTGGCAGTTGAGATGCCAGGGCCCCATACGCTTTCTGGCTTACCGGTGGGTTATTCTGGGTATTGATATAATACTTTACTAGAATGGTTTGCTTCAAGTCAAACTTTCCAGACGAGAACACATACCTATTCTGATGAATTAATGACTTAAGCTTATTTTTCTGATCTTCACTCAATTCACTATTTGTCAAATCTAACTTTTCCACCGGATCAAATCCTGTGGAGGACCAATTTGGCCCGTTGGGCGTTTCTGGGTCATCAAGATACTTAACATTATCCAATTCTAAGACACCAGCTAGAAAATCACTATTCTGAGGTAGCCCCTTACACACAATCATATCCTTAAAGATCTTGATGGGCTTCCACGTTGTGTTCATAACCTCAATGATAGCTTTTCCCTCCCTAACTGCAGTCAAGCAGTGGGCTAAATTTAACCCTGTCTTAGCGAAAGATGGGGATGCTGAGTCAATGACACAAAAGGTGTTAGGCATGGCCACACTCACTTTGAGAAGCATCCTATGCCTCGCTGGTACCGTCTCATTCTGAAGGATCCTAATTGTCCTATCATGGGGCTCAAAAAAAGCAGCGCAAAGCTCCAATTTTCCCCTACCCAAGTAGATCCTATTCTCATCAAAATCCACACTAACCTTGCCTAACTTTCTCATTGTGTCTGTTACCACAACCATAGGGAAACTCAAGTCCTCCTGGACCCTCACCAGGCTAGTCACAAAGTGACCGCCATTCTCAGCTGAATTTTCCCCATTTTTGAAAAGACTACGGGTGTGTTAGAAATGGATAGGATTCTTTCCACTGGGGGAGGTTGCCACTTATCAGAGTAACTGTTCCTCCCATATCAATTAGCGCGCGGACATAAAGGTCCTCTATCCTTATGAATGCAGTGCAACGAATGGGAGAGTTTATTCCAAAGGTTGCACAAATATCCTGCCTTAAATGTCTTGCTTTCCTAGAGGCTAACTGCAACCTATGTCTAGTCCAATACTTAATCTTAGCTCTAAGAAAGTTCCAGTTTGCGAAATTAGACCACCAGCCTAAAGCAAGACCCAGGGAAACGATCAACTCAATGCTTATCCAACCTAAGTCTATTCCTTGATCCTTATAACCCTCATGGGGGGTGGCACTAACTGACGGCAAAAAACACTGCATGACTATTAATGACAATAATACAGGTAAAAAGGTAAAAAGGTAAAAAGGCATTCTTACCTGGGGTGACATCATCCAGCAGCTTGGCCAGCGTTGAATGAGGCGCTGCGGCAGGGATGGGCGCCCTCCCATCTTTGTGGATACCACCCTTGGTAACCCCCAACTGTTGGGGCAGGAGGGCTGGCTGGCGGGTGCTGGTTGCCATTAGACCGTTAGTGCCCAAGATGACCTTAGCCATAGCACTAACAGAAGTTCAGGCCCGCTCCTGCACCTCCGGGGAGTAGGCCATTGCTGAAAAAGCAATATTGTCATTATTTACATTTTTATCAACCATTTCCACCTCACTTTGGTGACTTCTGGAAGGAGAGACGGTAATTATGTCCATCTGGTTTTGGAAATTGGCAAAATCAACTCGATAAGCTTGACCTCACCCAGCCTATTTGTGGTTGCTGAACCCCAAGCCCTTGTGGAAATGCAGGCATCCAAGATTGACCCATATAGGGCTAATATTGGGCGCCGGTTTGTACCGGAACAAAAACAAGAAGAGGGGGGCCGCCGGCTGAGTCGCTGGAACCTCTTTTTGATCCATTTTGGCTGAATTTTGGAACCCTACCCTTGCTGGGGTTTTCCCAGCAAAATCATTTTGGCAGTCATTCGCCTGCTGTTTTAGGTGTTTAAAGCAATTTTTATAAGTGTAGCCCATGACGCCACAAAAGTTACAAATGGGGGCACCATCCGCGGACCATTGAAACATCCTGCCACCCTGGTTCCTGGGGTAATTTTTCCATGGCTTCTCCAGATTTGTTAGCCTTGGAGGCTTTATCCCAAGCCAGTTCTTCCTTAGCCAATAAGGCTTTGTTCCAAGCATCATTGAAACACAAGGATTCAACCTGCAAGGAGAACAAATCCGCGATCTCTTTTCACAACCCGTCCATAAAGGCCAAGAGCAATTCCCAATCAATGTGCTCCGCCGAGTACTGATGAGGCGGGTACACGACCCAAACGAGCTTGATAATTTCCACCGCATATTGATTGATGGACTCATTTTCACACTGTACCCGCTTTGAAAGGGACTGCTTGGTGCTACGGGAGGACTGGTCCATCCTTTTGGACAGAGCCTGACAATACCTCATAATCTCCCCATAGCTCCAAGGGAAGCAATTCAAAGTTGTACAGAGCTACTCCCTAGAGATAGCCTGCCAACTTTCTAGCTCGTTTGCGATTGGGGGTTCCTGTGTAGTTACACAGCCAATCAAACTGGGTGAGCCATATACAAAAGGACTTTGCCCCGATTCCGCCCCTATAAGGCTTGACAGAAGTCGGGTTAGGTTCTTTGTGTATGCCCCACCCGCAATCAGAGGTAGCTGCTCAGGTACCCTACCCTGCAGGGGCGGGATCACTTCACCACGGTTTGAAGTGGCCCCTTGTGTTCCACGCTACCACAAGTTGGTAACTTCTTGCTGGGTCTTGAGCAGCAATTGTTCCAACTCGGCAATGGCGTTAGCCGAGACCTTTGGTTAGGCAGGTTCTGGTTCCCCCCTTTCCAGGACGGTGGGAAGGTGAACTCTCGCCTGTTCATGGGAAATCACATTGGAGCAAGGTCGGACAGTCTGCTTTTCGTCAAATAGACCGTCCAATAATTTTGGGACCTGCCCTCTTGAAGGCATGGTCACATTTACCACCGTCACCAGGGATTGACGCGAAAACCCCTGTCCTATTTCAGTTTGAGGTGTCCTATTTCAGTTTCAGTTTTCAGTGTAATGCCTCTCGGCATTACACGATGCCCTTGTTACCGGAGTCGTTATTGGAGGGGGATGGAAGTCGGCGGGGTGTGGGCACAGGTTGACAGGGGTACTAGTCTGCACCCTTCTACCCCTTTTTGGGTCATTTCTGCCATACTTCACTTCTAATTTTACTTCTTAATTCCCGCTCTAACTCTCCAGCTAACTCAGCTTTGAGTTCCCTCCTAAGCTCCTTTTCCTGCAAGAGCGCTTGCCTTTTCGCTCTGTGTCTTAAATTTCAGGGCTGTCCTTTCACCTACATTGGACTCTGCCCCATCACTAACTGTCGGCTGACGTGTGGCCAAATTTTTGTTGTTGGAGGTGTCCAACTGGGAGCCTCCAAAAGTTTCCCCAACCCCTTTTTGGGGTTCAAAAATTCCTGGTTCTTTTGGGGGGTAAGTTGGCGAAACCCCACCATCCAAATCTGGATCTGCAAGGTCCACCCGAGCAGTGCTGGTTACCGCCGCAGAAGAAGATGGGGCACCTGCCAAGGGTGCCGCGCCTCTTTCACTGATACTCAGCCTCTGGTCAGCTGGGACCAACAGACGCATCACTGGTAGGGGAGGGTCCGCCGGGGGTCCTCTTTAAACTTCTCCCACCATATGGGTTTAGGACTTCCCAGTGGCTCATGGTAACAAGTGCAATCTACAAATAACACAACACTTTAACACAACAAAAATAGTAAAAAGGAAGTCAAAAATGACTAACCTTGGCCAAAGGGCCGTTCCGAGATTGTTTTTGGTTGATCGTACCATTGCGGCACCATAGACGCCAAATCCCTCCTGGTTGATCGTACCATTGCGGCACCATAGACGCCAAATCCCTCCGGTTGGCTTCCATGCCGACGCGTCCAGGCAAGGGAGGGCGGGGCTCTCGCAAGCCTCCATTGCTCTAAACAGGAAATAAAATCAGTATATTGTGCAACAAAGATAACTCTGCTGCACTAAAAACAGGAAATTAATTTAATAAATATAATTATTAAATTATAGAAATAAAATAAAGTGAAAGTTTAAAAAGAAATTTCACTTACTGCCAAAACGCTAAGCTTTGCTTAGCCAGTTCCTCCGCTGACCGGGTGTGGGCGTTCTGCACGCACCCCAGGTTCCACTCTGCACCACATGCACGTCCTGAAAAAGAAAAATACAAGTATGTATTTTTCCTAAGTTTAATAGTTATTCGACTACCAAACTTCACAGAATTCAAAGTAAAAATTTTAAAAATTGAAAAATTGAAAAATTTTAATTACAATAGGTTTTACACAAAGAAGTGAAAAATGTACCCCACGACGCACATTCCTTCGCGGCGGTGTCGTCCCTTCATGGTCCGGCTTGACCACAGTTGCTGGCCGGCTAATTGCATGGGGGTCTCTTCCCAACCCAGACTTGCGACGGAAAGTCCTAGCCTGATCTAAACAAATTAATTGAAAAATTTGATAAGTTGTCATGTGTTCGTGACAAAATACCAAATTAAATTAATTCACAAGGCAGAGCACAATCGCGCTACCAATCGCTCTCGCACAAGCTCTACATTTAAAATAGGTGGGGGGCTTTCCAAAAAAAAAACTTTTGAAAAATTGGCTTTGAGAAGCCCAAAAGTCCTACAGAGGACGCTTGCAGTTGAAACAACCTTTAGGATTCCAAAATCCTAAAACGATCCAGAGACCTTCGGAATAACCGATTTGATCCTAAGACCTTTGGATTATAAGTAATCATCCGACCACTAAGGCCTTAATCACAAATCAATCAGAAGACCTGCGGCTTTAACTGGCCGTTCTTGATTGCAAGCAACCTAGGGTCAAAAAGGTGACCCTCGCACACAAAGCTAGGAAGCTATGGGTCACACACAAAGTTCAAATCCGGTCTAAGGTTCCAAAGAACTAAAGAGTTGGACCAAAAAATATGTATGTGACGACACTAGGGGTCCCTAAACTTTGGCTAGTTCTATGAGATGTTCAGTGGCTGTAGCTTTCCCAAGCGCAGATGCGGAATTTTTGCGACAGTATAAAAATGTAAATATTTCAGGAGTTTTGAACTCCTTTTCTAAGGTGGTGGTAGACCGAGCCGGTTATAAGATTTTATTTAAATAAAATAAATTAGTAACGGTAGCAGTAGCAGTAAAGTTGATCACAGCACATACACAGTTACATGGGGTGTCACAAAAATACAGATATAATAATAAAAAGATAATAAAATAAAATATAAAAATATGAACACATCGTAGTTAAACCGCTCATTTTTTCATTTAACATGTGAGTATAGCCGGCATCCAGCGCGGTAATTACTACAAAACCACACATCACTGTTTAATTACAGTAAATATCGTGCTGGGAGCCGGATATACTTACATGATGAGCGGTTTAACTACAATGCGTCAATAAAGGGAAGAGCTTGGCAGTTGGTGTAAGCCCAAATTCGACTGGGCTGTTCTAACTAAATAGGAGATTGAAAAAAAAACTAATGAGAGCCGGTGAACGCACCAACTGGACCTGAGCTCAGATTCCCAACTAACTGACTTATTCCTCAAAGTCCCTTTCTGAGGCCCACATTGAATTGATCTATCCATCAATCCAATCGTTCCCTCAATCCCAGTTCCCTACTTTACTCTTCTAGGAAACTCAGACTCAAAGGTTACCCACTCTAAAAAACTTATATTAAGTTCCTAAGTTAAATTTTTGCATATCTCCCTTTTTCCAACCTCATTTTCAAAAACAAAGCAAACTCGCCCCAGGCACTCTGACGTGAACACAAAACTCAATTCCCGCCATGAGCCCCTGCCAACAAATCTCTTTGTTCTTCGCCGCGCGCGCGTTTTACATCTCTTAGCCAGGGAAAGTGGGGGTCTAACTCCACATCAACGAGAAAAAAATAAGGGGAGATGTGGGGAGATTCCTAAGCCCTACCTCAACCGCCTAATACTATTACACATTATAATATATTATGAATAAAATTACAATAAATTATAAAATATGATATTACTAACTTAATTTAAATATTACATGGAATTTACAATAACTAATGGTATAACAATAACAAATATATAAGATAAAATTATTAATAAAGTACATAAAAAAGAACACGGCTTATGTTAAAAAAATATTATTACATATAAAAGCACAATATACAAATTAAACTATATACAAAGTTTTACTGACTGTGGGGTTTTATGGCTAACCTAAACTTAAAAGAAAAGTTTAAAGCTTAAATTACATTTCCTAACTTTTTACCAAACTTAATATTTCCTATAGCCTATCCTCACAGAGGTAAAATAGGGTAGTGTATTTAATTTCAGCACTTTTTTGTTTTTCCAATGTAACTCTTCACTGTATAGCCCGATTTTCATGTTTGATAGCTCATTTTGAAGCTTTCACGATACTGCGTTGCGTCACAGTGTTTCACTGTCCGAAAGTAGTTTTTTTACTTAATTAAACCAGTTTTCTAAAAAATGGAAAATTGCTGAAATTAAATGTGTGCATTTAATTTTGGCACTTTACAAACAATCGATTGTATCTCAGTCAAAAAATCATCATTTTCAAAAATTTTAAAGCCTATCATTATTTCAAGACAGTTTTCTTTAATTTAAGCTTCTATTTGTTGTTCAACGTGTAACTGGCAAAAAGTTACAGCTAAAATGCCATATGGTATCAAAATGAGCAAAATTTGGGAAAAAAGTGCATTTAATTTTGGCACTTTTTTAAAGGACCCCCTTAATCGAGTTTAAGTGCAGTGCTATGACCCCTACACATTTCAACGTTGTCTTTTAACTATTTACAACTACAATTTAACACCCGACCACTTAATTCAACCCTTTTTTACCTACAGCAATATGTGTGTCAAAATTACACAATTTTTTGTTATAACGATTGCTTACCACAGATGAAACGTAGAACCACAGGGCACAGGGACTAAAAATTCGGAAACTAGACTAAATTTTACCAGGACAGTTTAATTTTTAAACCAATTATTGTGTAATCATAATTGCCCATGTTCTAAAAACGAGTAAAAATTTTATTTTTTATAAATCACACAATTTCACATAAAAATATCATAACATAACAAATAAAAAGCTTACAACAGTCATCTACATATAATTAGCTCTCATTTGAGCTATTAAACGTTGTATTTCGTCCAGGATTACCAAAGATATAGTCCAAAATCAAAAATGCCCAATTTGTAATAGTGCCAAAATTAAATGCACTACCCTATAAGCAAAAATGACAGTATTTTGAAAACAAAATTTGTACTGTCTAAAAAAAATTTTAATAAACCAATAAATCAAATTAAAAATTTTGTTTTAACATTGCTAGAAGTCCGGAGAATCCAAAAATTACCAAAAAAATTATAAATTCAATATTCACATGGACCACCAAAAATATGGACAACAAATTATTTTGCTCAAAAAGGTAATTTAAACTTAATTTTTATCAGATTTATTTTTCCTAAGCCTAAGAAAAGCCTAAAAGAAGCTAATTTTTTTATAATGATGCATTTTTTTAATTATATTTTTTTTTAATTTTGTTTTCTTTTCCATGACAGAATTTTGGGGGCATTCTTCAAGTTTAACCCACTGAAGTGGTCACCAGAAAAATGGATTGTTTAAACCGTTATTTTTCAAGTAAATTATCGTGATAAAACTCACAAATAACATTTATTGTGGACTTTAGACCTTAATTTCCCTATGCAACCTAAGCAAAACCTTAAAATCAAGATTTGTAAGGATCAGAAAAAAGTCAAAATATATTTAAAACTGTCAAACTCTTGGCAATTTAAAATTTTATATCTGTGCCCTGCCGCTCCCCCCCCCCCGGGTTTTAGTGAGGGCAGGGAACAATTCCAAAATGGGCATGGGGCGCAAAGTTTTTAAAAAGGTGGGGCAATAATATGGGGGCAAGCATGGGAGAAATAGAAAAAAGGGGGAAAAAGGAGAGAAAAAAATGACAAAAAAGCGAAATTTAAGTAAAAACAGATCGAAATAGCTTACAATGCATTAAAAATGGCTACAAACGGCAAAAATTTTGCAATTACGGCATTATAATAAGTCAAATAGATGGCCCCATAATTTTTGGGTACTTTTTCATTTTTGGGCCTGGGGGATGGGGCGATGGGGGGAGGGGGCACAGCCAATAATATTCCAGGGGGCATTTCCATACTGTACACAGGTCCTCTAATATATACAGTACAGACTGTATACATTAAATACCAGACTTTTAGCTTTTTCAGATGTTTTAAATTTAAGATATTATACAATTGGTTGATCCATTTTTTTAAGAAATAAATTTAATTTACCCTACTTACTAAAAAGGGTTAAAAAAAATAATTTTGGGATTTTAAACTTTTTCGAAAGTTTAAAATCCCAAAATTAAAATTGTTTAAAATTGAAACATATACAGAAAAACAATATCATAGGTACCATACTTTACAAATTACTTATTAATGGAATAGTGAATACAATACTGGAAATATTAATAATCAATAAATATTAAAATTTTAGCAAAAAAGAACAAACAACACAGCAGAACTGATAATTTTACACAAAATTTACAACCATCATAATTTGAAAAATCCCCTGAAAATTCCCCCAAGTTTTGAGAAATTCCCCCAAGTTTTTCCCCCAACTTCCAAGTTGGAATTTTCTCCCCCAACTGACAAAAAATTCACCCCAAAACTAGGGGAATTTCTTCTGACCTGGCTACCCTGCTGCCTGCCACGCAGCCTAATACATTTTTAGCTGCGCAGCTAAAACTCGTTTCCGAAATCACCAATAATGGTCGTCTCTTTTCACCAGTATTTTGCGTTATTTTTTTCAACGATTTTTCTACTGTAAATTGCTTTTGTATTTGACATTTCCTATGTAAATATATACATTTTAAGTATCAAACAAATAAGAATTCTTAATTACACATAATTTTGAAATTTCTAGTTTTTTTTTGCCTATATTCTGCTGAGTTATTTAAATTTTTAGAGCGTTATGCGTTTTAAAGCACAAAAAAACTTGCATATTTATTCTTGTACCAGACACATTTTCTATGTATTTAGTATAAATTTATGTTTAATTGATTAAGCATCTTTAATTACATAAACCTTCCAAATTTAAGGTCATTTGATTAATTTTCAGTGGAATTATTAAGATTTAAAGACAGTGTTACAAAAAAAAATTTTTTTCAAGTACATATCCGCTTTTCAGAAGTCACTTCTATTATGAACATATACACATTTATTGTCAATCAATTACGCGGACTTTTTTACATAAGTCGTTTAAATTTTTAGCGTATTGATTATTATTAAGCTGAGTTATTACAGTTTGAAGTCAGGGTTAGGCTTCTAAAACACTTGAAAATTTTGCATATTTGCTCCTGTAAGGTACATTTACTCTGTATCGATACATACATTTTTATTAGTAATCAATAAATCAGGTTTAGTTACATATACCTTTTAATTTTTGAGTTAATTAAACCAGAATTAGTTGAGTTATTTAAGTTTTAAAAAATGTATCATAATGCTGTGTCCTTATTTTTTACATCAACCTAACTTGATTATCCACTTTAGTACAGGAAATTTTCTTTATGTTTAAACTAATGTTTAACATTATTTGATTAATCAGAATTGATTACATATCCGGTTAAATTTTAAAGTCATTCTCGCAATATTGAACTGACTTATTACAATTTGAAAAAAAAGCGTTATGTCCAATTTTTATCAACTGCCCAAATTTAAATATGCACTTTTATGCAAAATATGTGTTTTTATTTATTACTTTTTATATATTAAACGATTAAGCACAACAAATTACATATACTTGTAAAATTTAAAATAATTGGTTTATGTTTCACTAAGTTATTCAAGTTTTAACTAACAAACTACAAAATAAACGATCTGGCCATAATAACCGCGGCCTACATCCGCCGGAATAATTGGATTTACTGCAGAAAAAAATAAAATTGTAGAATATAAAGATCTAGTACGCATTATAAAATACATTCTCATGAAATAATTCATGTAAACTGCAAAAACCAGGTAAGTTACTATAAAATTTTTGTCTGGTTTGCTCACAAAAATTGGTGCTTAAATCATTCCAAAGCCGAATTGATTGTTAAAGTGCAAAAAAATTAGTTCTCATAAAATGTTTATGGGACAGCAAATATTCCAAAATGTTATTACGCAACCGATCAGATCTTCTGAGATTTTGTTCATTAACAAGAAAAAAGTCTAATTCAGGTGAGCTTCTAAGTCCATGGTGGTAGCAGTAAATTAATCTTGAACGGAATCTTATTAATCTTATTACTGGTACTGGAACCCTTCCAGTACCACTCATTTTAGTTCCAGTACAATACTGGTACTGTACTGCATTAAAAAATTCAAAAAGCAAAAATACTGGTACTGTACTGAATTAAAATTTCAGTTTGAAATAATACTGGTACTGGTACTGGACAAAAATCAAGAAGTCAGAAAATACTTGTACTCGAATTGGTTTTGGCCGAGTTCCAGTACCAGTACCAGTATTGATAAGCAGGTTTAACGCAAAAAATCTCGACTGGTGTTTCTCAGCGGCGGCGCATTGGGTGCAGTGAAACCTTTTGCGCGCGATCTTTTTTATTGTAAAGCACTGCATAACTGCAGTGCTTTACAATAAAAAAGATGCTGTGAATTCTTTTCCAAGTAAAATTATAATTTGCGCAGTTATTTCGTTTTGAAAACTTTATGGACAACTTTCTCCTCCCCTTCCCATTGTATTTTATAGTAAAGCCCACGATCTACAAAATTTAATCGATCTTTGTATTACATAATTTGTTTTTTATCTGTTCTGTTATTGTGCTTCTTATCTTTCCATTTTGAAACATATCCAACGATTTGGAAATAATTCTTTACAATGGCTTAAAAAAATTTGACTATTTTTACACAGAACATCAAATTTTTTTATAAAAATAAATAATACAAAAAAGAATCAATTGGGTACAATTTTTGCCGTGGACGGGGCCATGGTAGAAAGATTTAAATTTGTTGAGTCCGAGGCTGGGGTACAAAATTTCGCTCCAGCTGGGGCCGGGACAGACTGAAAATATCGCAGAATTCGTAATGTAGTTTTTTTCCTACAAAATATCTAATTTTTTGCAATCGTAAAACTTATTTTTATTAAGGGAACACTGCCACAAATAAAAAATTTTTTTTTAATACTAAACGGATCCGACTGAAATTTAGAAATGTTGTAGCTTAGGTCCTAAGGAACTTATATTCAAAATTTGAAGCATATCGGCTTGACAATAAAGAAGTTATCCGGTTAGGGCGTCGTTATAGCACAAAATGCACAACACACCAATACCTAACACCAAAAACCACGCACTCTAACACAGTAGCGGACGAAAAATCTGGTGAAACCACAAGGTTTACTTTATGTAATACCAATTACTCTATAATATAATGCAGGAATAGTGTATGACGAAACCGCAAATCGTGTGGTAAAGTTGGTATTAAGTTATACTTGGACATAAGTGATAATGATAATGATAATGAGTGCTAAGTGATAAGTAATAATGATAGGTGGTATTGATAGGGCTTATGATAAGTGATGAGTGATAATCAAAATTTAAAATGAGTGATAAGTGTTAATAATAGGGATCATCATAAGTGATAATAAATGATAAGTGATAATAAGTGATAAGTAATAATAAGTGAACATTGATAACGATAAATGATAAGTGATAATGAAGATGATAATGTGAGAAGTGATAAATAATAGTGATAAGTGATAATGATACTGATAAATTGATAATGATAATGATCATCATAAGTGATAATAAGTGATAAATGATAATAATAAATGATAATGTGATAACTAATAGCAATAAGTGATAATGATAGTGATAAAGTGATAATGATAATCAATGTCACTTATCATTTATCACTTTCACTATTACTCTTATAATTTATCTCATTATCACTTATTATTAACACTTATCACTTGTCTCATTATCACCTATATCTATAACTGTTACTATTATTATCACTTATTACTTATCACTTATCACTCATTATCACTTATGATTATCACTATCATTATTACTTATCACTATTATTATTAATTATCCCTCAATATAACTTATGATTATCACTTATCACTTATAATAAGCACTATCATTACCACCACCTATCATTTTTACTTATCACTTAGCACTCCTTATCACTTATTATTATCACTATCAGTATCACTTATAAATTATCACTTATGTCCTAGTATAGCTCAATACAAACTTTACCACACGATTTTTATATTCGTCATACACTATTCCTGCATTATATTATGGTAATTGGTATTACATAAAGTGTAACGTCCTGCATTCTGTCCAAAGAGGTTACAACTGCAAGTTCTCCCAGAGTGTGTAGTTTGATAATAAATGTACTGAAATACCATACGGTGCAAAAACAAAGTACAAAATAAAATGAACTTTTATTACCAGAACTACACCCGACCAACCGCCGGTCTACAGATACACAATTATCACAACAATTTGAAAATAAAGTTGGACCCAACTGTAATGTTTACTTAACTGTAATAAATACAAAAAACTCTCAAAACGAAAACAATTCAAAATTTAAATGTAGAATACTGTATTACTATGCAAAATCAATCACTGTTATGTAAATTATCTTTTATTACCACTATTGAACTATTCTTTTTCTTTTGCTTTCCTAAAATGTAAACCTGAAAAACTGTACAATTGAATTTGGTGTGTGTGTGTGTGTGTGTGATTAAGTTTTAAACCGTTTATTGTTACAGCCCCCCTCTTAGACTTTTTGTCCCAACAAAGTTAAATTTTTTAAACCGTAATTGAACTGCGTTCCTGGATACAGCAGGATTAATAAAATGATACAACACACCAATATAAATAAAAATGTTTTCCACTAAATGTTAAAAATAAATTTTAAAATTAAACATAATAAAGCAAGTGATTAAAGCTAAAAG
>JASAMX010032922.1:0-12778 GCA_030248175.1 Microlaimidae sp. YZB2_3
TGGCAAATCAATAGCCTTTTTTTGGGGGGGTCTTAACTCCTGAACCACTGGAGATATTTTGTTAAAAAATTTTTGTGGGCTATTGGGTTATCAAAAATGTTCTCCTATAACTCATTGTAAAAAAAACTGTACATTTAAAAAAATGAGTAATTTATTCATTACGAAAATACTGGTACTGGAATTAATACTAGTACTAATTCCTTCAATACTAGAATTAAATTTGGTTTTTTGCAAAAATACTGGTACTGTACTCGAAATAAAATTTGAGGTAGGGATAGTACTGGTACTGTACTGCAACTAAAATCAGTACGGTACTTTTACTGGTACTGTACTGGAACTTTTTTGGACCACCGGCATAGTACTGGTACTGGTACTGGAATAAAATCTAAGTGCTCTAACAACACTAATTGTAAGGCAATTTGCAAGTATGGACAATAGATTCTATTGTAACGCAAGTTGCAAGTATCGAAAATAGATCCTATTGTACGGCAAGTTGCAAGTATCAACAATAGATTCTATTGTAAGGCAAGTTGCAAGTATTGACAACCTGAGCAATCTCGCGGGGTAATAAAAATATATGCCGCCGCGTAGTTTTAACCCTAATTTTGAAAGCTTTAATCTTAAAAGATCTGCACGGGAGATAGCTGAAAATGACCGCAAATGCAGTCTTTAAAAGACTATAATTTGAAAATGCCAATTTTTTGGAATTTATTGTTTAATTTAGGTAAGTTAAAAAGCGGTCGGCGAAAATTTAAAACACATTTCAATTTTACAGGCCCTCCAATGGCCGGTGCAATTCGTGATGTGCGACTTTATGTTTTGTTCTGTGGGGTTCAAACTGGAAGGGGCTAAAACCATTTTATTTGGTACAAAATTTATTGATTAAGCAAAAACGGATTAATATTAAAAAATTAAATACCATAGTTCAAGAAATATTTATCAAACTGCTCAATTTGGAACAAAAAAGCAATTTTTTAAAAGGTATTGCTCATATCTCTTAAACAGACTTACAAGGTCAGCCAGATATAATTTATATTTTCGTTAGTTTCGTCTATTCGTGTATTTGTGGAATTCAACTGTCTATTCAGGGAAAAAACTCCAGAACTTTCAGTAATTCTAATTTAACCTTAATGGGACCGGTATCTTAAATAAATTAAATTTATTAATCGTAAATGGGCATTGAAAAAACTTGGCAAAAGGATGTTTTTACTAGTAAAAAGCTTTATTTTTATAGTTAATTTTATTTTTCACTACATAATAATTTTAATAATTTTAACTAAATAATAATTGGATATGACTGTTTTCGAAAAAAAAAAGTCGGTTCGGCTAATGTTTGTTTTTTTTTAAATTCTTTATGATATTTACGTTTAAGGGATGAGTATCGCAAATGAATAAAATTTATTATCAATAAGTTTGTCAGGTTTCTTTTCCATCCGATTATGAAAATATTGACTGTGTGTGTGTGTTGATATCTTACGCATTTGAGAAACAAGACGCGCAAAACATTAGCAATTTGATATCTTTTTTATGCAACTTTAATTATAGTTTTGTTATGTGCGGTGATCTAAACTTACCAAACATAAATTGGAAATTAAATTGCATTAAACCGAATTCTATTAATACATATATTCAAGAGACAATATTAAACGGTTTAATTGAAAACGGGCTGGTTCAAAACGTGTCAGAAGACCCAACTCATTTGGTTGCGGGAAATATTCTCGATATTGTTCTTTGTAATGACAGTAATATTGTCTACAATGTAAATATAACTGAACCGTTTATATCTAGCAGTGACCACCTAGGTGTTTTTTTAAATTAAATTTTGAACCAAATATATATAAGGGCTCAAGTAAGAAATTTAGAAATTTTAAAAAAGGAGATTACCTCTCTATAAACAATTACCTTTTAAATTTTGATTTTAATTATATTTTTAAGAACTCGGTTTCTATTAACGATCTTTACCAAAAAATTCTTGAAGTTCAAAATTATTGTATTAATAAATGGGTTCCTATGAGTACTATAAAAAATAATTCTTTGTCATATCCGGACAATATTAAGCGCCTTAGAAACAAAAAACGTAAACTATATAAGTTAGGCAAAAAATCGCCAATAGGAAAATTGTTGTTCAATAAATGCGCAAAATTATACGAGCAATTTGTTCGCGATTTTTATGATAATAATGAGAACAAACTTGTTGAATCTGGAAATGCTCGCAATTTTTACAATTACGCAAAATCAAAAATGAAGTCTTTAAATCAAATACAACCTTTACGAAAAATGGATGGTACCTTAGCTGTAAAATTCGAAGAAAAAGCAAACCTACTAAATAATTTTTTGGAAGTGTCTTTGCGATTGATGATGGTTTAGCAGTTTAGAAAATCTAGGCATAAACTCGGTTATATATAACCGAATATAACTGCTAAACTTTCCAAAACTTCTGACAATTTACCTGCCTATTATTGGAAACAGGTTTCTGAATCTATGGCTTTACCGCTAGGACAATTCTTTGAAATAAGCATGCTTACTTCTACAATACCTGATCTGTGGAAAGAGGCTATTGTTATTCCGCTTCACAAAAAAAGGTTCTGCTAGTGAAACAAATAATTATAGGCCGATATCACTTACATGTGTTGCTTGCAAGCTTATGGAATCTTTAATTTGTGACGCTGTAATTAAATATCTAAGGGAAAACAAGTTAATATCAAAAGAACAATTTGGGTTTTTAAGAAATAGGCGTCAAAGTATGGCATTTAGTTTGGCTTAGTATGGCATTTAGCAAGTGCTGCGTTCTAAGTTTAGGTCATAATAACAAGAACCATGATTTTTGTTTAGGGCATAAGGCATTGGAAAGGGTTAGCTTTGTAAAGGATTTAGGAATAAATATAAGCTCTGACCTGAAACCATATCGGCATTGTTTAGAAGTGGCTAAAAAAGCCCATGCGCGTAATGCACTCATTTTTCCAGTTTTTCAAACCAAAAAATCCAAAGATACTCCTAAACGCGTTTAAAACTTTTGTCAGACCTCTTGTTGAACAAAAAACGAGTGTTTGGTCGCCTCAATACAAAAAAGATATTTTAATCATTGAGCAAGTTCAGCGCAGTTTTACTCGGCGACTTTATGCCCGCTGCAGTTTAAAAAAGCGGAGTATTCTGACCGTCTGCTAAATTTGGAGCTTGATAGTCTTAAAAGTAGAAGACTAAAAAAATGACTTAATTTTTTGTTATAAAGTGCTTAATAACAAACTGGATATCGACCGAAGTAATTTTTTTAAGCTTTTTGAAAACTGCAAAACTCGCTCAAATGGCTTAAAACTTAAGACTGAAAACCCACGAATTGACGCTAGAAAAAACTTTTTTTCAGTCAGAGTATGTAAAATTTGGAACTCATTGGCTAAAGATGTAGTTACTTCTCCCTCCATTAAGGTCTTTATAAACAAAATTAAAAAGGTTTTAAGCTTAACAAATAGTTCCTAAATGATTACCTGTACTAATGATTTTATGTTTTGATGCAGTGTTTATTTTTGTTTGCTTTATTTGACTAATATATATATTTTAAATTGTACTTAAGTGTCTATGTGTATTGTAATTTGTTTAGACCCGTACAACAAAGATTTCATTTCAAATGGATTTTGACAAAATTTCACAGAAAAAAGTTTAGCTAGCCAAAAGCTCAAGTTTTAAATTTCGTTCAATTTCGACCACTGATAATTGAATAAAATTATTTTTTCAAAAAATCGGCTACGGTTTGTTTTTTTATTTAATCTGTGTTTTGTATTTTCAACCAGTATTTTTAAGCATAAATGACTTAAAAAAACTGTTTTAATCCTTTAAAACTAAAACAAGTATTTTAACCTACTTAGTTTCAAACGCGGGAGAAACGAGTTGCGATGGATTTTGGGGAAAAAATAAAACAAACACCATAGCTAACTTTTTTTTCCAAAAACATGGTCTCTATTTGCATACTAATTATTTTGACGATTTTTTAATTTGATCTAACGTTATTTGCATTTCAAATAAAATTTAAATAATATGCGTTTTCTATTTAAGACCCGTTTTATAAATTGCAAAATGAATGCTTTTATTGAATTTGGATTTATTAATTTTTCAATTTATTTTTAATTTAGTGATTATTTGTTTATTTTTTGTTAAAGTATAAACAACAATTGTTATTCCTATTGTAAGGCAAGTTGCAAGTATGGACAATAGATCCTATTGTAAGGCAAGTTGCAAGTATGGACAATAGAACCTATTGTAAGGCAAGTTGCAAGTATGGACAATAGATTCTATTGTAAGGCAAGTTGCAAGTATCTACAATAGATCCTATTGTAAGGCAAGTTGCAAGTATGGACAATAGATTCTATTGTAAGGCAAGTTGCAAGTATGGACAATAGAACCTATTGTAAGGCAGTTCAAGTATGGACAATAGATTCTATTGTAAGGCAAATTGCAAGTATGGACAATAGATTCTATTGTAAGGCAAGTTGCAAGTATCGACAATAGATTTTATTGTAAGGCAAGTTGCAAGTATGGACAATAGATTCTATTGTATGGTAAGTTGCAAGTATTGACAATAGATTCTATTGTAGGGCAAGTTGCAAGTATCTACAATAGATTCTATTTTAAGGCAAGTTGTAAGTATGTATTTTCCAACTTGGCTTACAATAAGATCTATTTTAGTTATTTGCAACATGGCGTACAATAGATATTATTTTTAAATATTGCATTATGCAAGTTTGATATCTTCCGTTCTCCTGCAATTAAAAATAATACAGGTAATATATATCTGTTTTATAAATGAAAAAAAAAATTATATTTTTTAAATATGTAATTAAATCTACTGATAAAACACTTATTATCCTATCGAATGCTTGACTTATTAATCAAAATTAAATTAGTGATGTTCCAAGCCTCCAATATCATACTCGGGAGCTACACATACTTAAAGCGGAGAAAGCTTCGGAGCTTTACAACTTAATTCAGCGATTTAAAGCTTATTTAAGTTTAAAATACATTTGAAATTCCTTTATCAGTATTTTTAGGGCTATTTTGTGTGTTTTTAAAAAAATTTTGGAAAAATTTTACTCTACAAAAAAAATTAAAAAATAATTCATTGATAAATAATTGACGGCATGGCTACGATATTTAATTATTTATGAAATTAGTAAAAAAAAATTAATATTGCTGAAGTTTAGAGCTTTTGAGCTCTAGGGTTGCTCCGGGGCCCCTAAAAGTGAAGGTAAGCGGAAGATCACAAAAAGTTAATTTTGAAATGTTAATTTTGAAAACAGCAAATAAACTTCTAATCAAACACTAAAGGTGAAATCGCCGACATGAATTTGCAAACAGTGGGTGGAGCGCGCCGTAATCGGGGTCACATGTCTGACTGAATAGGGCACCTAATAATTAAGAATTTTCTCTATTAACCTATTAAATCAGGCTTTTTTGCGGCCGTAAATTGTGATTTAGCAACATAATATAGTTTTAAAATTTTCTTTTGTTTTTATGTTATAAAATCGCCATATGGCGTAGCTTGGACAAGGAGTAGGTTAAATCACCCAATTTGTGCTCTATTTTTTTTGCTTAATTTAGCCGGGTCATTATCCGACGGACATCATGACTGACTTTGAAGTGGGGGAAATTTCGACTTTTGCACATGAGTTTCCTGCTAGTCGTTTGGTTGATTGTTTTTTCATCTGTCTCAATCTCTTTGGAGACGAATGCAAAGCATTGCTGGTCTTCTGAATCTCTACCAAAACGATATAAATATTCAGCTACAGGTAACTGACCTCATATTTTAAATAATCGATGACTCTAATATAATATAATAAATATCGATCTAAGATTAGTAATGTTTCTACCTCGAAAGTCATTTGAAGCTCCGGTTATTTGAGGCAAAAAATAAGAGAGTTGCTTTGACGTAATATCACTGCAATTGATTTTCCACGGGGAAATAAAAATCTATTAATTGTGACAGCAACAAAGGTTAAAACGTTTATATTTATCATAAGAGCTTTCGATCAATTCTTAGATCATCGTTGGTTAAAATATCATAAAACATATAATATTTGTAATGGTAATTGAACGTTACAATAAGATACAAAATATATAATAAAACCATAAAATCGGCATAAATATATTATAAATATTACTTATAAATACACTTAAGAAAGGGTAAAAAATAAAAAAAACGTAGATAATTTTAGAAACTGTAACATGTATAAATTAAATATAAAATAAATATAAGTAAATATATAAAATTAGAAAAATATATGTAAAATATTTTTTATGACCACAATACGTGTGCAAAAACATGAACTAGTAAAATATAGACGTTTAAAACTTAACCTAAAAACAAAATATTTTTATTTAAAACAGGCTTGTCCCTACGAATATAAAAACTTTCTTTAAGCCTTAAACAATAATCATTAGAAGCCGACGCTAAAATGGTAAAACTAGACAAGTTAGGTGTAGCTTTTAACTGATTACAAACCAAAATATGATCAAAAATGGCTGATGCTTTTGGAGCTATTGTCTTTCCAGTCTTAGATGAAACATCAATATGTTCTGCTAATCTAGTGTTTAGGTGGCGGGTAGTAGACCCACAGTATGTGGTTTTACAACCACTACAATGAAATTGATATACAACACTAGATTTCAGACCAAGAGGTATTTTATCCTTGAAAAGAAAACAGCCAGCCAGAAAGCGTTAGAGGTTTTATATGCAACTTTTAAATTAACTTGAGGAAAATGACGATAAAATATTTTTTCTTAGTTTATTTTGAATATTTATAGAATTAAAACCTGTATATGGTAAAACCATGTGAACTGACATTTTATTTGCCGTTAAAACCTTTAAATCTTTCAAGCCAAATATTTTAGTTAAAAATTTTCTAACACAAGAGTCAATAAAACTAAATGGGTATCCGTTTTTACGCAAAATAGATTTTAAGGAGACAATTTCTTCATGAAATGATAGATAAGACGAAGATAAGTTGAAGGACCGGGTAAAAAAGACCGCGCAAATATTAAACCAAACTTTGAAGAAGACGGAATAAAACTGTCGTAATTAGAGTACACGCCACTGAAAGTTGGTTTTCTATAAAGAGTTGTTTTAAAACTGTTAGGACTTCTGTGAATCGACATATCTAAAAATGGTAAAACAGATTCTTGTTCTTCTTCATGGGTGAATTGAATGTTAATTTAGGTAATTCAAAAACGGTTTGATGTGATTTTGCTTACTAAAAAGAATAAAACAATCTTCCACGTATCTTCGGTAAAACACAGGTTTGAATTCTGTAGGGCAGTCCCTCAACCAATTTTCTTCATGGTGACATAAAAATGCATTAGCTAATGTTGGGCTGAGTGGTGAACCCATTGCTACCCCGTCAGTTTGTTGATAAAATTTTGAATCAAACATGAAAACGTTATTTTCAACAGATAAACTAATAAAATCCTTTAAATCTTGTTTGCTGGTAAAACTTTCAAGGTAAGTATTATTATCAAACAGCTTATCAGAACGAATTTGAATAATTTCTTTTAAAGGAATATTTGTAAACAGAGATTTTATGTCAAAACTGGCCATGTAGAGATTTTTGGACCGGAATTTGGACGGATTTAAGTTAGAAAGTTAATATTTATAATATATTTATGCCGATTTTATGGTTTTATTATATATTTTGTATCTTATTGTAACGTTCAATTACCATTACAAATATTATATGTTTTCAGATATTTTAACCGACGATGATCTAAGAATTGATCGAAAGCTCTTATGATAAATATAAACGTTTTAACCTTTGTTGCTGTCGCAATTAACAGAGTTGCTTGTTTTATTTTTTATCTTTTACGCTTATTTCGCTCATGAAGTTTTGCTATGTATTACCTTGGTATGCACGTGCAGATTTTTGTAACGCTATCAATTTGTTTAAACATTTGTTATTTATTTAAACAATCGGTTATACATAATTAAATTAGCTCTAGTTGAGAAAAATGCTTTAAGATTGAAGCCGGAAAAAAGGTGATTTCCATTTGGATGTATGTTTAGACAGAACATATGTGGACTACTCCAAGATGGACGTTAAATTATGTGGTAAACTAGTATCTGGCATTTGCAGTTGAATTTTAAAAAAATGTAGACTACATGATAATAATTTTTTTATTCGGAACCAAGCAACCAGTGAGCCCAATAGGGAAGGAAGGCAACGAAAAAAAACCAAAAAAAACGAGAGCAAAAAAATAAAAGAATCGAATAACTACATGATAATAAAGGTGATTTCATGATTGCCAAAAATTGATGTGAAAATTATATTTTCAAATTTTAGCTTTGAAAAAAGTATTAGAAACTTGTGGGGGCTTTTAGGAGAGGCGTCAGTGTAAGGAGGGAGGGTAATTTTCTTTTGAAACAGTGCTGGTATAATTGTTTTATTTTGTAGGCTCGAATGGTTGGAGCCATAGCTATTGTTTCCGAAAACCAGGTGGTACAGGTATTTGTCGACCTGGTTGGAAACGAAAATTTTGATCCTCGCCTTCAGCCACTAACAGAGTATTTTAAAACTAATTACATAGGTAACTTCTTTTTTTGTTTTTTTTTTAATATTTTTGATGACAATTACGTTGTCCACTACACTGATTTCCATGTTAAGTTTGCTTTGAATTTCAACCGTATGAAGACATTCTCCGAATTGTAAGCTTTTTAATCATATCTTATTTAGCCCAATTTTTTTGGTTGAGGAGGAAAGGCATTTCCCTCTTCAGTGAAAAAACGTTGTCCAGCATAAAGGTATCCATGTTCATCGTAAAAAAACATGATATTCTAGTTTTACATTGCTAATCACCATCAGCAATAAGTTTGAGCCGATTCAGGTACGTAAGAGAAATTAAAATTTTTGGTAGAGGCTTGCAGGAAGTTGATGAAAAACTGCCTTTTAAAATAAACTACATATCCAATATCACCTATCTTCATCAAAATAAACTCCAAACTAAATTCAGTTTTCGTTGTTTCTTTTCTAGTAATTTTTGTTTTTCTTGGTGAGCCAAATCATTGTGTAATTTTTTGTCCATTTTGTCATTTGTAATGTAACATTTTCTTAAATCTCGAAATTTCAATTAGGAGCTCAAGTGCTGGGCTTAGAATGCGCGAGCCCCCAGATTCCCAAGAAACCTGTGGAACATGCATAACCGAACGTTAAATGGGCAGCACCGCACGAACAATCACACTGAGGGCTATCATCGCGGTTTTAATGAACTATTTAGCCACGACCATCCTAGTTTTTTTTCGGTTTTGAAGACCTTGAAAACGGTGAGTTTTCTGAAACGAATATTTTATGTGCAGTATTTTTATAACTAAAGCCTGTATTAAAATTCAAATATCTCGTAAAAAATAAAAAAATTATTTTCTGTTTATTGCCAATAAAATAGAAACTATTATAATGTTTTTTAAAAAAATTTCAAAAAATTAAGAAAAGTGGTGTAAGCCGGTCACAATGATGCAGGGTCAGCTGATCCGATTTACTTTTTTGTATTTCCGCATTCTCCGTATTTGTTACTTTTTACTTTACTTTACGTAAAAAGGCTTTAAAATTTACCATTATTTGTTAGTATGCAAAAAATAACATGTCCAAATGCAAAAAAAATTAACATTTTTCAAAACAAATAGCAAAAACAGCATAAGGATTCATTACAAATAAGAAAAGTAAAACACGTTCAAAATGAACCAGGGGCCTATTTCATAAAAATTGCTTGTAATTAATTTACAACTGTAAATTAATAAACGCATAGTTTTAAATAAATGTATATTAATAAAATTGCGTTCAGAATTTAAAAAATTACAAATTTATAAATTCCATAAATTCCCCTGTTGTGTACATATTTTTTTAATTAATAGAATAAGGAATTAAATGCGTTAATTTTTTACAAAAACGGTTAACCATATTTTATTAATTATTAGTCAAATTATTCATTTCGGAGCAAAAAAGTAATTTTTTTTAAAAGCTAAAATGGACTACTTTTTGTAAATTTTGTAAAAAGACGAGAATTAAAAAAAAGCGTTCTAACTTTTATAGCCGCGCAATTATAATTGAGCCGCTTATGTTTGAAATATTTACAAGGTCAGCCAGATATAATTTAAAGCATGAGTCCCAAAACATGTTTTTATTATAGGAAATAGTTCGAAAGACCATGAAAATTACAACAAATTAATCAAGGAAACCTTGTACCGCCAAAATCTAAACCTCAGATCCGGGCTTTACATGAAAGAATGCTAGCTATTGTCCGCGATTACCCCAACCGTGCTCATTATGATTTCTTATGAAGCGTCGAGCGAAATTACACTTTTTAAAAACTTGAATAAAAGATTCACCAATAAAAATAAGAAAGTAGAATTGATACCCTGAACTTTGAACGAAAGTTATTCTGAGACTTTAATAATATTGCCAATACGTTTGTTTAAACTATGTTTTGCATTGTTCATTTTTTAATTTGAAAAACGCTTTTAATTTGTAAAAGCATGAAAAAACTTATTTTAGAGTTAAAATTGGTATTGCGCAGGTATTCACTGACCCTTTAGAATTTTTCGTCCAAAAAGCGCTGCATATCCGCGAAAGGTATTGCGCGCCAGTGTGTCACTGTGTTAAACTCCGCGTCCGGCAGCTGGTGTCGCGAAGTTTAACATAGTATAGCACAGCCGCGGAATGCGTTCTGCGAATTTTCAGCAAAAAAAATCCTAACTTTAATAACTTTGTACTGAATTTTGTTGGCCTAACTTTAATAACTTTGTACTGAACGTACTTTAAAACAGTTTTTATAGTTAAAATTGCAAATTTTAAATTTTTCTGAGGAACATTATAAATAATGTTAAAAGAAATTTATACGTTTTAGACATATGCTTGTTTTTTTGTTTTTTATTGTTTGTTTTTATGTAATATTAGAAATGTTTGATTAAATTTTTGTTTGATAAATTGTTTGTTTTTTGGATTGACTAATTAAAAATTATAAGGTAAAATTAAAAGGGGATGCATAGTACAACACATCTATGCAAATTTGCTTTTATTTTTCATTTTAGGTAAAATTTGTGTGAATCCAAATTTAAAAAACAAATGTTGCGTAAAAAAGATATTCCTTAAAAAAACCCTCAAACCGTTTTATATCCTGGTTAACAACATTAATAACTTTGTACTGAATTTTGTTGACCAAACGAAACCGTTTTTATAGTTAAAATTGCAAGTTTAAAATTCTACTGAGCAACATTATAAATAAGGTTAAAAGAAATTTATACGTAATAGACATAAGCTTGTTTTTTGTTGTTTGTTTTTATGTCAAATTTGAAATGTTTGACCTAAATTTTTGTTTGATAATTTGTGTTTTTTTGAAATCGACTAATAAAAAATTAGGAGTTAAAAATTAAAAAGTCATGCATAGCATAACAGATCTATGCAAATCTGCTTTTAACTTTTGTTTAAAGTGAAATTTATGTTAGTCCCTATATAAAAAACAAATGTTGCTTTAAAAACATTCCGTAAAAACGGCCAAACCATTTTATATCCTGTTTTGGCAAATGAGCTATTTGTCTGTCTGATTGTGTAGAATTGGGGACAATTCGCTCCCGCCAATTTGCTCCCAGACAATTCGCTCCCGGGACAATTCGCTCCCGGATATTTGCTCCCGGGACAATTCACTCCCGGAAGTTTTTATAAACGCAAATCTTATCAAACCTACTTCATTAGGGACAATTCGCTCCCTGCCCAATTCGCTACCGGCATTTTTAATAAACTCGATTCTTTTAAAGTAATTCATTCAGACGAAATTAATGATATTTTTAGCTATTGTTTGTAAAAATGATGAGTAATTTATACAATGATTTGTTTGCAAGCGGGAAAAAATTAAGTTATATGTACCAAGAACAATACCTAAGGATAAATTTGCAACCTTTAAAATTTTTATTGTTCGTTTTGGCAATAGCTATGAACAATCACGACGGTTAATTCAATGTAAACAAAGGTCTCGAGAAGAATTAAACGTAATTGGTATATAACGTTGGAACTAAAAAAATGAGCATAAAAAGTTTAGAAAACTAACTATTTTGCTCTTTTTTCAACATTTTTTCTAAAACAAGCTGTTATCTATGTTTTTACTCATGTTTATTAGTTAACAACCGTTATATATGAATTATTTCCGTTCCTTCCCGAGACCTTTGTGTACATTGAATTAATCGTCGTCATTGTTCGAAGAGCATTCAAAGCCAGTTTTTTCTAGGTGACCAAAGCTCGCGCCTTAATTTCAGCCACTATAAAAAAAGTTTAAGCCTCCACTGATCTTGAAGTGTAACAGAAATTTTAAAATTTTGTACTGGAATAACAAAAATAGCTAGACCAAATTTCGGGTCGATTGGAAAAATCAGAAAAGTTTATCCGAAAAAAAAGGTGGCCGAAATTAAGTCAGCTACCCTATATTTCAAAAAATTTTCCACAATGAGAAAAATAATTTGTATTAAAATATAAACTAATTCTTGCAATAAACAAGAATTTATTAAAAAACTTGGCATTAACAGTTTGTTGGTGCAAACGCAATTCGTTTTCTACGAAGCCTGTTTCAAAATGTCGAATTTCTTATTTACGGATATAAATAACTTTCAAAAAAATAAACTCCAATTCCAGAAAGGCTTAACTTTTTTGTTTTAAATTAATACAATATTTTTGTTTCAGCTTACCTGAAGAAGACATATCAATAATAGATAACAATATCTTAATAAAAATCAAAGCAAAAAACAAAATATCACACCATA
>JASAMX010032928.1:0-15119 GCA_030248175.1 Microlaimidae sp. YZB2_3
TGCAAACTTCTTTATTGTGTAATAACCGGCTGAGCCAAATTAAAAGGAAAGTACAGCATAGAGCTATTTGATAAGTACCATAAGTAATCCCTGTGTACCGGGCCGCAAGATCATCAATTTACCGGCTTGACCCTTGTGCGCCCGCTACACCATGAATGATTGTACTTCAGTTTTAAAAAATATGAAAAATATCGACGTCTATTTTGTGAAGGCGTTTGACACAGTTTCTTACCAAAAACTTTTTTACAAGTTAGAAAAATATTTAGTAGCCGGAAGATTTCTAAAATGGATTAAAGGTGCGGTGCGGAGTCAAACTTTGATAATTTTTTGTAACAACAGTGCCCCTTATAGCTCACAAACATTTTTTTAACAAAATATCTCCAGTGGTTCAGCAGTTATGACCTCCCAAAAATGACGTTTTTCAACAATTTTTTACGTGACAGATTGTTCAATAGGTATAACGATTTAGGTTATTAATTATGCACTCAAAGAAAGCGGCTACTTTCTACTTTAATTTGATACCTTGATCGTTATTTGTCGAAATATTGCGTTTCTCGTACAAAAAATCGAGGGTTTTTTGTAGAAAAAACACAATATCTCGAGGAATACTGCTTCAATCTTAACAATCAAGGTACCAGATTAAATTAGAAAGCAGCCGCTTTCTTTGAGTACATAATTTGTAATTTAAATTGTTGTACTCATTGAGCAATCTTTCACGCACAGAATTCTCAAAAAACACCATTTTTGTGGGGTCATAACTCCTGAACCACTAGAGATATTTTGTTGAAAAAATTTTTGTGAGCTATTGCGGGCAGGGGTAAAGTTTTCTCGAAAAATTATCAAAATCGAAGACAAAAACTTTGATTCTGCATCGCACCTTTAAAGCATTTTTAGTTGGTAGAGTTTTTCAAGTTCTTATCATTGATGCTAAATCAGCGTTTTATAAGGTAACCAGCTCTGTTACACAAGGGCCTATTCTATGTCTTTTTCTAAAAAACTAGATAAAACTATATGAAAAATAAAGAATAAAGTAAAGATAAACATCCTATATAAATGAATTTACAAAATTGTACTGAAATAAAACATACTACTAAATGTAAACCTATAAACGTTTTCCGAACGAAATTCATAAACTGGATTGTTTATATATATAAACTTGAGACAAATTTGTAAAATTATGAAACAAAATTTTAAAAAAAGATAGAACTATTAATGATACAGTTGAATGCGTCCAGGGCCTATTTCATAAAGGTTTTTGTAATTGCAAATTAATAGACCATTTAATTTCTTTTCATTTTATTAATTAAAAAATTCGTACGTAGTAAGGGGAGGCAATCTATGGATAGAGTGCAAAATATGTGCCGGTGTCGGATAATATTTTCGCCCCCATGATAAAATCGCCGGCCGGCGAATTCTTCATAGATTTGAGCCATTATATTTTCGCCCCCCGGCGAATTCCTCATAGACACTTGCCATGATATTTTCGCCCCCATCATTATATTTTCGCCCCCCCTCTAATATTCACAGGGGGCGAATCCTTCATGGCTGATCGTCTATAAAGAATTCGCCCCCTTTTTCCAAATGCAATCCAAATCCAAATCCAAATCAAATGCATTCAAAAACATAAAAATTTACATATTATAATTATATAACAATTTAGTTTGACCACATCCGTTAATTATAGCTTGTATTCTGTTATGTGTTAAAACAATTTAGTTTGACCACATCCGTTAATTATAGCTTGTATTCTGTTATGTGTTACGTAACGCACAAAGTAACAAAACAAGTTACGTGGCGAACAAGTGTAACAAGTTTTTTATCAAATGTTGAAAGTTTAACAAGTGCATTGCAAATTCAAATATAAAAATTATTAGTTACTCTAAAACCAAAGCTTAAAAAAACAAAAACAACAAGAGATATCTACATTTTAAACTTTCTAAATATTTTTTTCAAAACATATTTATTTGTTCTGGATTATTCTCTTAAATCATGCTCTGCAGCTTTAGCTATTAAAAAAGTATAGTTTCTTTTCTCCTTTTAAATTAGTATTTAAAAATTTATTCAGCCTTGAACTATGTTTTAATAATTTTTGTGACTAATTGAATGGTTTTATATTTTTTTTGAAATAAAAGTCTACAAAAAAATTTTAAATGTAAGGCTTTACTCTTTCAAAAAAATAACACATACAAATAAACAATAGCTTTAAGGTTCCTGGGAATGTGTGGTGTTGCAACCCTCCAATATCATGCTTTGGAGCTCCGGTCATTTAAAGAGGAGGAAGCTCCGAAGCTCAGCCCCTTAAATGAGCGGTTTTAGACCTATTCAAGCTTGAAATACATTTTAAATAATATTATATGCAATATTACGACTATTTTTATTGTTTTAAAAAGTTTTGAAAAAAATAACTTTTAACAATAAATTTTCACAAAATAATCCATGGCTTCAGTTTTTAATTAATTAAAAATAAAATTAAAAAAAATAGAGATCCGGAATCCGAGGCTGCTCTGGAGCTCTTAAAATCGGAGCTCCGAGAAAAATCACTATTGGAGATGATCCGAAGCCTTGAAAACAGTAGCTTTGCTTCGGCTTATTTAAGCTTAAAATATTTCTTCGGTTATTCTTATATATTTTTAAGACTATTTTTTATCGTTTCAAAAGATCTGGAGTTCCAAAAGGCAAGTTCTCCTATGGAGCTCAGAGATAAAACAAACATCACTGTATAAAGTCACATGATTTTCTTTTATTTTTATGTTATAAATTTTTGTTAAAACCAAAATATAAGCTAAATTAAATCTGATTAACAATTTAACGCACGTGACTAAGTCGCCCAACAAAGTTTATTAAAAAACCACGGAATAAAATGTATTGTTTTCAAAAATAAAATAATAACCTTATTCATTCTGTAATATTTTACGCCTTATAATAAAACTATAATCCGTTGCGTCTTTGATAATTTTTATTCTAAAGGATTCTAAAAATTTTTGAAAAAAAAAACATGAAATAATGGTGCAGAATTTTTTGCATTGAATATTGGTTTACGCACGAAAAGTATTGGTTTACCCATTATTTTGTTTAATAAATATAATGAGGCAAAAATGGGGCAAAAATATAATGAGGGGGGCGAAAATATCATGGCTCAGCCTATGAGGAAATCGCCGGGGGGGCAAAAATATAATGGCTCAAATCTATGATAGAATCGCCGGGGGGGAGCGAAAATATCATGGCATCGCGCTATGACGAAATCGCCGGCCGGCGATAAATAGGGGGACGAAAATATCATGCGACACCGATCCAAAAGTTTGACGTATCATTTTAGGGGGTAAATTTTATCTAATATTATTGATCTTATATTCAAACTGACCGCAAAAGTCTCAAACATTTAAATAAAATGCTCGTTTAAAAAAAATGAAGATTTAACATTTACTTACCCAAATGTTTTCCAAGGGGAATGTGAAAAAAGCACCCTAGTTAAAATGCACCCGCGAAAAAAGGGCCCGACAACTGTAAAAACGCCGAGAAACTATAAAAGAAAGAAGAAATATAACGCACCCTAGAAACAATGCACCTCCGAAAAAAAGGCACCACTAGTGTAAAAACGCTGAGAAACTCTAAAAAAAGGCTCCACCGTCGGAAACTGTTTTTTATTACGTAAACAAAGCGTTATCAACACACCAGGAGCTAACGTTTTATGAAAAACAGCACCTATCGCGCAAAAACTTTTGGACTTTTCGTAAAAAAAAATCTCATCGACATAAATCTATGTTTTTTGGTTTTTTTAATATTAGGTAAATCTAATGAATGCATTTTTTTGTTTTTATTTAAGTTTTTAATTAAAAGTTTTTAAACGTGAAAATTAAAAAAAATAGGCCAAACACTGATGTTTATTTAGCAAGAGACAAGACAATGTTTATTTAGCAAGAGACAATTTTGATGAATTTGGTGTAAAAAACATGTATGTTCAATATTGTTTTTCGATAGCAATACACTTCCAAAGTAACCCTACTCTGATTTGCAGTTTTTAGCGCGTTGACGTTAAGCGTTATTTCAGCGCGCAGTGCTCATCTATTTAAAAAGGAATCGGGTCGAAATTTTACATGTGTATACAGTGAACCCTGAGGTAAAATTTGTTGCATTAGGTTTTTATGAGAATCAAATGGTGCACCAGGCTGCATCACTCTTTAACATACATAAAAAACGACCGACCGCTTGGTAAGATTTGGTGGAAAAAAACACCCTAGAAAAAATGCACCCGTGAAAAAAGGGCCCGATTAGTGTAAAAACGCCAAAAAAACTATGAAAAAACGCACCCGCCTATAAAAAAAGGGCCCCATGGCGGGAAAAGTCTAAAGAAAAGAACGCACCCTAGAAAAAATGCACCCGTGAAAAAAGGGCTCCACTAGTGTAAAAATGCTGAGAAACTATGAAAAAACGTACCCGCCTATGAAAAAAGGGCCCCACAACCAGAAACTGTTTTTTGTTACGTAAACAGAGCGTTATCAACACACTATGAGCTAACGTTTTATGAAAAAATCACCAATCGCGCAAAATCTTTTGGACTTTTCGCAAAAAAAAATCTCATCGACATAAATCTATGTTTTTTTGGTTTTTTTCTAATATTAGGTATATCTAACGAATGCATTTTTTTGTTTTTATTTAAGTTTAATTGGTTATTCATGCATGGTTTTTTAATTCATTATGCAAAATCCACAAATTATAGTTATTGGCTACTTATGTTCTCTGCTAGTCTATATTTGAGGATTTTTCTAAAAATAAAATGTGATTACAAATATAAGGCAAAATTGCGGTGCTTCTAAAACCAAATCGTAACTCCGGAGCTACACAACTACAAATTACACAAAGACAGAAATTATAATGTTTTAATTGTTTTGTACTAAACATATTTTTTTCAAAAAATATGGTTGGCTCCCCCACCTATTTTTACTAAAACCATAACAAAAAAATAAAAGACCATATTTTATACACAAAAAGATGTGCAGTATAGAATAAAATTTAGTAATTAATAAGCCAGAGCGAAAGAAATAATTGTTATATTATTTCTTTTTTTTTCTGTTGGCAAGAAATATTAGATGTTTACTTTACATCATTTGCACAATTTTTTGATTCTACTTAACTCTTTCACCACCACAAATCTTTTTTTTTTTGAAAAATAAAACCAACAATCACCACTAGTTAATCACATCCAAAAGAACTAAACTTTATAAACTGCCAAGTTTTAGTATCTGGTTTATTTAGCTATTTAATAACAAATCGTACAAACAAGCCTACCATAAGCTGAAAACTTATACACAAGTGTGCTAAGTAAAATAAATTCAACTATAATTTAATTTTTAGTCTCTATTTTTATTTTATGATTTCTTAATTATTTTAAAATCTTTGTTTTTCATAATATATTTAAAATGTGGTATTAAAAATATTAATAGAATAGAATCTATGACACTACGTTAAGACGCTCACCATTGACCTATCCAAGTAACGAGAAATGTCAATATAAAATAGCTATTTGTAAATTTAATGTGAAAAATGAATAAATATTTGAAAATCATAAACTAAAAAAAAAACTTTTTGTTCATGATGTTGCTATTTTTGCGGTAAATCTGCGGATGCTTAACACTTCTTTATTTTTGGTACTTTTTTTCGCGGGTGCTTTTTTTTAGTGTGCGTTTTTTCACTAAACCCTACAGTAAAGAAAAAAACGCACCCTTGGAAAAATACACCCCACTCTGCGAAAAAAAGTCCCAATAAGAAAAACAAATTAATACGGCAAATTACAATAAAGTAAACAGACGATTTAAATTATTTTGCGAAAAAAATCAAATACATTCGTAGATTTTTTACAATTTTTTTTCGTAAAACCATGTGGAAACAAAATATATCCTTCTAATTTTTTTAAAAATGATATAATAATTATATTGCCATTTTTGTGACCGAAATAATTATCTGGGTATCCCTGTGACCTGACCACTTCAATTTTTTTAAACAGTCACGATAACAAAATTTTATCTTTTTAACCTTTTTGGCAAATACTAGGCACATTCCGCAATTTGTTTTTATTTGTTCCCAATTTTTTAGAGCTTTTATAACATTTTAAACGAACATACAGGTGTTTAAACTATTTTCAAATTAAAAATACATTAATAAAAAATAAAAGAAAAATTCTCTGGAAACGTGTAAAAATCATACTCATTCTTACATACAAAATTTATTCTCGTATTTTGTTTATATTCATAAAGTATACTATACTATACTAAATATATTTTGACATAATGGCCGTCGCCGCATTTTGACATAATGGCCTTTGTTATAAACCATTACTACTATCAAATATTTCACAACTAAAAAATAAACCTTCAAATAAGAGATGAATTTTTGAAAACGTGTACAAAACCAACTTTATTCCCAAAGCTTTTTTGAATCGTTAAAATAGATAAAATAAAGAGCTATTTTCGGTATGTTTGTGACCTAAATAAAGATTGCAAGATTTTTTTTTTTTTTTTTTTTGACTGTGCTACTGTTTTTATAAACACTATTACTCCCGAATTCAAGTTAAACAGTAATCTCACACAATTTTGAAATTACTTTAAAAAAATTTCAAAAGATGCTTTATTCAAATACATTCGACTGTATTGGTGGCTTAAAAAACTGTTATATACAAGAGAAAATTTTTTATAAACCTAAAAACCAACTTATTACTGTAGCGGGCGCACAAGGGTCAAGCCGGTAATTGAGGGTCTTGTGGCCGGTACACATGGTTTACTTATCATACTTAATATAAAGACTTATACTGCACTTCCTTTAATTTAGCTCAGTCGGTTTTTACAATATAAAGAAGTTTGCACGTTTGACCTTTAATGTTTAACCTTGCAAAGTGGGGGACACACGACACACCCTCTTGACTGGGGGGGGAGGTCAAGTCGGTTCAGGAAATGGGGGTTACGGTAAGGGAGGATCAGAAAAGGGAGGAATTCTTTGTGAATTCCTTTTCAAATATTCCACAAACGTGATGATATATCTGATATGCTGCAATGTAGTTGAGCGAGGACCATATCCACTATAGTAAATAATGTTCTACAATAATTTTTACAGTAAAACATTACCGTGTTGGGGCAGAAAAATAAGAGCAACATGGGCCTCGCTCTCTTCAAAAAGTTAGGACTAAAATTTTGAATGGAACTTCCGAATATTGGAAGAGAAGTAAAGGTCGGAGTCCGCACAGTCAGCAGTGGGTAAGTGACTGGTATGAAACATTAAAAATACCAGTACAATTTTAGAAGCTTATTTGAGAAGTCTGAAGGTGTCAGACTTCTACAAAAAGTTATGCAGCAAAAAGCTGTAAGCTCGATTGGTTCGTTGGTTTCAGTAGCCTCATCGACGAGGTAATTTATTAGTTGAAACCTTGAAATAACGAGGTTGAAAATTAACGGTGATAACAGACTCGAGCTTTGCTCAAGTCCTTCAAAAAGTTACTTCAAGACCTCAACCACAGTGTGCTTGAAAAATATGAAGCTACTGAACTGGGAAAGAACAGCATAAGTTACTAGGTGGTTTTCTTACACAGGGTTTAGTTTTTAACGAAACATTAAAAATACCAGAGTACTTCCAACGTTTTGTTAAGGGGAAGAAAAGAGGGATTGGCTCAAGGTTTGAATTTCCGTGATTTTCAATGTGTCGTGTGGGATTCTGTATCGTGTGGTTTGATTGCGATTTTTAAGCTTATTTTACTTAAAAACGATATTTACTTAGTTTATGTAGTTTGTGAATGGATGCTGCGTTGGCAGACAGATTATTTACGGCAATAAGAGGTTACACAAAGGTTTATACAAGGTGTTTATTTTAAGAGCAATTACACAGGCATAACAGACCGCGTTGTGGCAAGCAAAAGAGCAGTAAATTTATTACAGCACATTTTGAGCATTTTTGAGTTAACTGAGTTAAATAAAAGACTTTGGTTGGAAGCGTTTTAGGAGACGCTAGGCTAGTGTTTTTAGCCGTTTTAAAAAACACAATTTAGAACAAAAATAAATGAATCACTAATTTTTCTAATTTAGTTAGAGGCTGTGTTTTGAATTATGTTTTAGAGTTTGATTTTTAAGAAATTTACCTAATTTTTTGACAAAAGTTATTTATACCAAACGGTGGTTGTCCTTGACGACAGCCCACGGAGGGTTTGTGTAACCTGCTACCTTAGTTAAAAACAAACTACCAAATAAGATGGTAGGCGAATCAAACGGTAGGCGAACAAATCAAATGGATGGAAGGGTACCGAATCAAACGGTAGGCGACTATCCTTGAAGTTTAAAGCGCAAAACAATAATTACGGAACCCACTGGGCCCACACACCGCGTGGAGCGCATATGCTGCTATAAGCGATTGTTTTGACACGCGCGGAGACAGGCGCGGGCTACTGTAATTTGATTACAGCGCGTACATTAATATATTTTAAAAATGTTTAAATTGAAAATGAAGACATAATTGAACGCGAGTGTAATGACCACTTAAAAAAATGAATTGATGTTGTTGATTTAATTTAACCTAAACTGCTCAACGCTATCCGCCACATTACCATAATTTCTTTTGAAAAAATAAGAAAATATTTTTGATATCTTCGTGACTGTTGCTGTTTAAAATTTTTTTTCGATCTTATACACAATAACTATAATTTCGCTAAGATATTGACCAAAAAGATTAATGACAAACTATTCAAAATATGTATTTTGTTATTTTAACCGCTAAACCAATGTTTTGCAGTTTCGATTTTTTTAATTGTTTAAAAAGCATTTACGAGTTTATTTTGCTATATTTTAAAAAATTTAATGTTACATATTAAATTTAATTCACTTGTTTCTTTTACTTTTTACTTTTGTTACATGAATATGAATTTTTATGCATAAAATAAGATACTACTAAGAGTTGGCTTCAACTGACAACTATGTAGTTTTTTTAATGTTTTACAAAAAATTGCATTTAACCATTTTTACAAGCTCTGCATTATTTGTCAGCAAAAAAATATAAAATTTAAAACAAACTGATAAGTTCAAAATAAGTTACATTCAACTCTGACATTTAGTAACTTGAATTGCGATTGTTTTTATTCTTATGTTTTCTTGTTTTTATCAATAAAGGTGTTAAAGTTAACAATCACATTTTATTTTTAGAAAAATCCTCAAATAAGTGGCATGACTAGCAGAGGACATAAGTAGCCAATAACTATAATTTGTGGATTTTGCATAAGGAATTAAAAAACCATGCATGAATAACCAATTAAACAAAAAATCCAGCAAATAGTGTTACTATTAAGCTATTGTTTTTTTCTTCATTTATTTTTCTGATTTGTTTTAGATTTTTTGTATTGTCTCTTGCTAAATAAACATCAGTGTTTGGCTTATTTTTTTTAGTTTTCACGTTTAAGAACTTTTAATTAAAAACTTAAATAAAAACAAAAAAAATGCATTCGTTAGATATACGTAATATTAGGGAAAAAAAACAAAAAACATAGATTTATGTCAATAAGAAATTTTTTTTTGCGAAAAGTCCAAAAGATTTTGCGCGATAGGTGATGTTTTTCATAAAACGTTAGCTCATAGTGTGTTGATAACGTTCTGTTTACGTAACAAAAAACAGTTTCTGGTTGTGGGGTCTTTTTTTCATAGGCGGGTACGTTTTTTCATAGTTTCTCAGCGTTCTTACACTAGTGGAGCTCTTTTTTCACAGGTGTATTTTTCTTGGGTGCGTTTTTTCCTTTTGACTTTTCCCGCCATGGGGCCCTTTTTCATAGGCGGGTGTGTTTTTTCATAGTTTTTTGGCGTTTTTACACTAATCGGGCCCTTTTTTCACGGGTGCATTTTTTCTAGGGTGCTTTTTTGCACCAAATCTTACCAATGGTCGGTCTTTTTTTATGTATGTTAAAGAGTGATGCAGCCTGGGGCACCATTTAATTCTCGGAAAAACCTAATGCATCACAATTTTACCCCAGAGTTCACTGTATACACATGTAAAATTTCGACCCGATTCCTTTTTAAATAGATGAGCACTGCGCGCTGAAATAACGCTTAACGTCAACGCGCTAAAAACTGCAAATCAGAGTAGGTTTACTTTGGAAGTGTAATGCCAACGAAAAATAATATTGAACATATATGTTTTTTAAATCAAATTCATCAGAAAAAAACGAGCTTGAAGTTCATTACCAGTTCAACCCTATTGGGTTGTTTTTGACTTTTACAAGCAGCGCCTGAAAAATGACAAAATTACGTTCGATTTTTTTACTATTTTCAGGGCCTAAAAAATAATATTTGTGGAAAAGCTTTTAAAAATATAATATTGGCCTGCGATTGCCTGATCGATTACAATTGCACAGTAGATTTACTATATGAGGTCGTTTCAGACTTTTACAAACGAAAATTAGTTTTTTGGACATATACCTTTTAACAAACGAAAATTAGTTTTTTTTGGACCTTTTTTTAAAAATTGATAAATTTGCATACATAAAAGAAATAATCAGAACTCGCGCCCACGTAAACCTCCAGACACATTCGAGGCACCAAATTGTAGATCTCGTTACGGGCTTTCGTCTGAGTCTGAGTCCCCTTACGGCTTCCAATACTTTTTTTGAATTAAACTACAATTTTTTGAAAATTTAAAGTAATTATGCGTCATTTTGCACCACATATGTTGCTCAAAATATACCTAATGAAAAAAGTTTTGAAAACGGATCGCCGGGTTTTTGCCACATGTGTGTGCTAACTATTGAAAATAAACGATTTTCTAAACATTAAACCGTGAATTTGAACACAGTCCCTGCGTGAAGCCTACATTTTTAACGTAAAAATGTTAATTTTTTCAAAGGGTTAAGCGACATTCAAAATTAATTTATTTTGTTTATTTTAGCAAAAAATAATAGCCAAATTTTTATCTTTCATAATTTATCCGTTTGTCACAAACAAACCACATGGGCTTGAGTTACATGACCCCAAAGTTGACCCAAAAATGACCATTCTCCGCAAAAAACAAAATACTAAAATGCACTAAACGGTCTCACATACGGCCCCAAGAGTGAATGAAAATAACACATGGAGTGCAATGAAAATAAAAAAAATACATTCATATTGTTGAACCACTTTGCCGACAACTACAGAACACTTTACCAGCTCAAATTTGGACCTTTGGCACCTTGTCGATTTTTAAACTAAAAAAGTTTTGAAAATCTCAACATCGATGGTTTTAAATTCCTGTGATTTCGTTTGTAAAAAGGGTAAAAATTTTGCCCTAATTTGAATAATAACTTAGATTTAGGTTGAAGGTTCTTTTGTTGGATTGTGTTTTATATTTTTAAAAGAACAAGCTAAACGCTGTGGAATTTTAATATAATACAATGGTACAATATTAAAAGGGTGCAATTTGTATTGTTATAGAAACGACACAATACATATAAGGTGTCAATTTTCTAAATTTGTACCTCTTTTGAAAATAGAATTCAAATTTAAACCCTTTTAAAAGTTTAAAATTCAAATTTTGTTTCTATCAGTTAATTTTGTTCCTATGTTAAATTTGCATGTTCTTCCAGTTTAGTTATATCCAGGCTTTATCATTATATTACTTATCTAAAATTTACATCGACCAGGAAGTCTATTGCAGGTTAAATAAATATAATTGGTTACATTAAACTGCTAAACAAGTTTAGTCTTCGCGTTTGTCCACAAAACCGCGGAATTCAGTGACGTTGTTTTTAAGGCGGATGCTCTGGGTACTAGTGTTGTGACAACTACTTAAGTAGTTAACTACTTAACTACCGCGATTTTGGATAACTACTTAACTACCTACTTTCTTTTTCAAAAGTAGTTAACTACCTACTTAACTACTTACTTTAAAAAATAAAGTAGCTAATAAAGTAGTTAACCAAGTAGTTAACAAAGTAGTAAGAAATTAGTTAACGAAATAGGCAGAAAGTAATTAGTGAAGTAGACAGTCAAATAAATAGTGTCTTTAAACAATCAATATCTGCGGGGCGCTTACATAACAAAAAACTCAATTTGCACGCGCTGAGTGTCTTGATTAAAAATATCCATTTTTGGATACTCAACAATAATTTTATATACGCCCGGTCGCTCTTCCGTGTTTATCAATCCCAATTCAAATTGTAGTAGTGCTTTGATTAAAGTTTAAAAAAATTACGTGATAAAATAGATAATTGAAATAAATTATAATTAGACTATCTTTGATTGCTTTTTTTAGTTAAAATAGAACAAAAATCTGTTTGTTTTTTGTGTGTTTTTATTTAATCTAGTATAAATTAGGATATTTCTTTTATTTTCTTTATTTGTTTTTAAATTTAAAAAAGCAAAAAAAATCGATTTTTTTAGATTTGGATTGATCATATTTATTATGAATCCAATGTACGGTTTAAAAATGTTTTAGTTAAGAAAGTATTTAAAGCAATCATAATTTTATTATAAAATGAATATTGAGCTTAAACGAAATTTGCACCTCCCGCTTTCATTGTTTAACAAGATGAAATAACTGAGACAAACAATGTTAATACATCGTCTTTTTTTTAAATCCACCCCAAGTGGGTTATTAAGTTTTATTTTTTAAGTTAACTTTACAATATATTATTTTTTTCTTGTAAAAAAACTTCCTAAATAACAACTATATTATCTCTCTAGCAGTCTTAAAAGTATTAAACCTAAATAACTACCAAAAAACAAACAAAATATGGAAATAGTTAATTATTAAATGTGTGACAAAGTATTTTTTACAATAAGATTTTAAATTTTTAGTTCAACTAAGACATTAATAAAGTATATATTTAGTTAAAAAATTAACTATTAACTACCTACTTAACTACTTACTACTTAACTACCTAGTTTAAAAATTTAAAGTAGTTAACTACCTACTTACTACCTACTTGTAATTTTATTTTAACTTCTTACCTCTTACCTACTTATAATTTTAAAAGTAGTTAACTACCTACTTAACTACCTACTTTGATTTTTGGGTAACTATCACAACACTACTGGGTACCCTTTTTCTTTTGTTTGATATTTTGCTTATATACATTAAAAAGTAATTGCCTTTATGAATTTTTCCTCACACAGAAAACGGTACTTCAGTCGTTTAAAAGATAAATTCCTTTCAGTTGTTTTTTATGCTTTTGACTCCCAGTTTACAGTACTTTCTTCTTCAATTATTTGTAAAATTTTGGCTTTTTGTTTAAAGCTTACGTTGAAGTGTGGAATCTGATTATGGGTTTTTGCTTTGACTTTAGAAGTTTAGGCAGGATGGCCCAATTGGTTCAGGAAAGGTGGTTTAGCTTAGCTGGGGATTGGAGGTTTTAGACCACGTTGGTAAGGGCTTTAACCCGCATGGAATCTTGATTCTGAAACTTAAACTTGAATCCTTATTTTTATATCTCAAAGTAAAGACATGACAAGCATAAAACGTCATGGTCGAGTGTCAACTGCTCAGAATATACATTTATAAGTTTTTGTGTTTCTGCTTTTAAGTGTGTTGTGTTGCCACAAATGTTTTGTTCATGAATAATTGCAATATACCATTATCTGTGTACAAGTTCTATAAAGTCTTATTTGCTTTTATGAATATATTTGTTTCAATACAATTTTGAAATTTACACTTTGGCTAAACCTAAAACCAAACAAGTTTTTCATCCTGTTTAATAAATACAACATCAAAACATCAATTTATGTTATTTGCATAATCCTTCTAGAATGTTTTACATATTTAACTGTTTTATTTTAAGTTAAATTTTTTGTCATGAGCTAAAGTGTGAACTGTGAAAGCTTACGCTTAATATTTTAGAGCTCTCTACCCTGATTGATACTATTTTATTTTATTTTGTACACAATATCAATAGTATTTTTTTAGCACAACTTACATTGTTTTAATCTCCCCTGAAAAAAAGTCAACATTTAGTATTTAAACAGAATCATAATTTGTTTTGTTGTGTACAAAATTTTTAATGTGGTTTGAAAGTGTTACAAACAAAATAGCTAGCATCCAGGTACACTGTAACATTGTCATTATGCCTCAGTTTGTTTAGTAAACGAAATTGAAAAAAGACAACACAAATTGTACACTATTTTGTGTTAGCTCATTATGGGCATTTTCTGAAAAGTGGGTCGCAAAATTTCGCAGTGGTCGCGTTATTTTCATTGAGTTGCAAATTTTCATGGTCGTATGTCACAGTAAAACTTTATGGGAGAAGTAGGTGCATACTTCTGGGATGCTTTTTTAATGATGTACTTCTTCAACGGTATGAATGGGGGTGAGAAGGGTGAGGATTACCCAGAGGGGAAATTAACTCATTTTACCTCTGGGGCCGGTTTTTATCAATACTCAGACGTCTGGAGAGCCCTATTTTGGCGAAATTTTAAATGCATTACAGTAGTTTAAAAAGGAATTAGAGGTTAAATTTGAAATATAGTGCGGTCTGCTCTTTATCTACCCCACCAGTATCGTTTTCAATTTATCACTTCTTTATGCCAAAGTATTACTGGCCAATCTGAAAAAACTGAATTTCGTGGGAATTAACACGTCAAAGTATTGAAAAAACTGGCCCCTGCTAAGGATTCATCAGTGCTAGACAACATGCAAGAAGCGCTACTCCCTTAGTGCCCCATGCACTTCCCCCGCTGTTCTGAAATTTAATGAATTTATGTTTTTAAAGGTTCGCAACAAATAAGGTTAATCAATATAATATAGGAAAACCAAATTAATCAGTACTTTTCTTATAAAGTCATAAAATATGAAGTTGTGAATTTTTTTGTTGTTTTAAGGTAAAGGTACTCCTAGGTAATTATTAAACAATTCAAAGCCAATATCTGTTAGAGCAAGCACATTATGATAACATTTCAAAAATAATTGGAGTGCGGAGATCCAAATTTCAGCTGGTAAAGTGTATATGTCGTTGTGGCCAAAGTGGTGCAACAATATGAATGTATTTTTTTATTTTCATTACACTCCATGTGTTATGGAGGATGTCTTAATTGGCTGCGTTATTTAAAAAGCAACTTTGTTGCTGTTATAGTATTACACATGCAAAAAAAATAACCTAAATTGGTGAAGAAGCGCTGTTGGGGCCATATCTG
>JASAMX010032929.1:0-17965 GCA_030248175.1 Microlaimidae sp. YZB2_3
AGTTTTAAAGAATGCCCTACAAATAGAGGAGGAATTAAAGTAATTACAAGGAGTATGTTTTGACCAGTAAAGCAAAACGTGGTAAAGAAACTAAAATCAAAACTGGGTACAAGTAACAAAAATATTTCACAATAACAAAATCTCTTCATATTAAAATATTTTTAATTAAATATGTTGGTACCTAATTAGCGAAATTTAACCGTAAAAGTTAAGAATACTAGTCTTGAATGTTATTTTAAAGAAGAACTTTTACTCGAATTTCATTTGCACACCACTATTCAACATTTTTTAGTTTAAACATATAAAAAGGGTTAAAAAGCACCTTTTTATTTTAAAATATAAGAGAATTTTTAAAATTTTATTGTCAATTTTTGTAAATTAAAAAACACTCTTTTTAAGTTGTAAAAAGTAAAACATTATATTGCGAGTACATGAGACTACTCGCTTTCTAGCTGTTTCAAGTTGATTGTTTTAATGATTTTAATCAAATTATTTAATTTTAGCCAAAAATTATAAAATTAACGTCACGTAAACTTTTTAAATGTAATTATTTTCGTGATTTTGCACTACTTTTTATAATTTTTCGAGATTTATCAAAAACATAATATAACCTAAGAAAATTTTTGATTATACACTAGGTTTTTGAATAAAGTTATGCAAGAAAAAAATGCAACATTTCAAACGTACGCGACTTTCTGTGCATATACCACTGATTTCTTGCGAAGAGATTTTTTGCAGTCAATACTTGTTTTTTTCGTGCAGCGCATTTACTTGCAAAAGTGGAAGAAAAGTTGCAATATGCACTGCAAAACGCTAACACTGTTAAAAATTGGTGCACCCAAAAATAGCAGAGAATGGCGGGTTTTAAGTATTAAACTCGCACAAGAGTGATAGTTTCAAGCAAAATATTTTATTTAAAAATTAGTATTATTTTTATTCAGCATTATGCGAAAACTTTTTTTCAAATTAAATATAAACAGGTCATTATTAACTTTTTGTTTTAAAAATTTACGTTTGGTGTCTTTTGGATGGATACAAGATATTGGATTTAAAAAAACTGGACTGACTCCGCAGGTTTTTTTTTTAATTTATGAATACTATAGTGTAGATAATAAATAAAATAAACTTAAAAATTCTAAAATTAAAGACTAGACATCAGCTTGAATTTTTTTAACGTAACAAAATTTAAAAACTATTTCAAATATGCACCTAAAAATAAACGCAAGAACATATAATTCAAGTAAATATGTCCACTTGTACAACAAACCGTTTTAATCAACTCACACATGATCGAATTTAAATAGGGTAACTGACTTAATTTCGGCCACGCCTTAATTTCGGCCACCAATTTACGGTGTTAGAAAATTGGCTTATTTTTAAAACACAAAAGAACTAGTACAACAGTAACTGGATGAATGTTGAATAAAGTGTTTTTGCAAAAGTTTTTTATTTAAGTTATTCTGCATTATCAACATTTTCATACAAAAAATGAATTTTTTGTAAATTTCAGGATTTTTGATTTGTGTTTAAACTGCATAAAATTTAGAACAAAGCACTATATAAACTTAAACTAACTTCTATTTAAAGCTCAAAATTGTTAATTTTCATGTTTTGATATTTTCTTCAAAATCACTTTGCAATGCGTTTAACTAAATGCGCATTTTAAGATTCCGTTAATTTCGGCCACCTTAAAATTCACATAAAAGGCCCTGTTTAACACGATTTGCACCATCATTTGTACGGGTGGGGTTACATAACAAATAATTTACTAGTTTATATTAAATTATGAATATCCCAGAAGGAATTTCTCAAAAATAATATAGAAACACATTAAAAAATCAGGTTATTTTCTTGGCGGAGGAATGATTCATATGGTAAATATAATAAATATCAATGTCAATGGGGTTTCCCACCTAACACACCACTTACCACGATATAGAGTACCAATGCTTCAAAAAGTTGTGAAATTAAATTAAAACACAGTAAAAATGTCAAGTTATTTCCTTTGGCGGAAGGATGCATTCATAAGAATTACGCAGTAAACATCTGTACAAGCTGGAGTAATACAACCCCAATTGGCTAGGTTTGAACTATCAATAAACCGATATAGGGATCTCCCAAAGATTATTGAAATGCAGTAAAAAAACTCAGGTTATTTTCTTGGTGGAGGAATGCAGTCAGATATGAAACATTAAGGGATAGGCAAGGGTTGGTGTGAAATTATACCCCTGCTTAACTTTTGTAAAGTCTTGTTTACTCTTTAAGTTGACAATTTTGGTTTATCTAATCGTTTTTTTGTGTTTTAGGCGTTTGTTTTTGGTTTTTTTAAAACCTAAAAGGTGGCCGAAATTAAGGCGTATTTTGTTTTTTTGCTATTTTTGTGTTAAACATATAAAAAAACTTAATGGAATGGAATAAAATTTTTACAATGCTTTCTTTAAAGTTGGTTGGCTGTAACAAAAGCCATTTTATGTTGAAATAGGTTTTTTCACAAAAAAAATTTTCAACAAAAAACACAAGTTATTAAAACCTGCTTTTTTAAGGTTTTGACATAATTATTTAAAGTCTTGCTAATAACTATTAAAGTTCGCAAACGGGAAAAATTAACTTATATGTACCAAGAACAATACCTAAGGGTAAATTTGCAACCTTTAGAAATTTTATTGTTCGTTTAAGCAATAGTTATGGCCAGTTTTTTGTAGGTGGCCAAAATAAATGGCACGTGCTTTAACTTCGGCCATTTTAAAAAAAAAGTTTAAACCTTCACTGATTTTTAAGTGTAACAGAAATATTCAAATTTTGCACTGGAATAATAAATATCGCTATTGTTTGATTTTTAGGCTAAATTTTGGCTTGATTGAAAAAGCCAGAAAAAACTTATTCAAAAAAATAAAAAAGGTGGCCGAAATTAAGTCAGTTACCCTAATCAAATTTAATCATCATTTTCTGCTAATTTTTTGCACAAAGCGATTTAGTAAAATAGTCTTAGAAAAAACGAGTTTTTCGGTGTACAAAATATCGCTGTGCGAGAAAAGTTTTATTGAGTGCACAGAAAATAGCTTGCGCGTGAAAAATCACAAGTGCAACATTTCTTGTAAAATTTAGGTAAAAAATTCCCTGTCTAGCCGAAAATCCTCTTGTTTTATATATTTTTGATATAAGCAGTGATATTAAAATAACTCCAATATATGGAAAATTTGTGATTATTGAGGCAAATAAAACCTAGCTGACCGCGATGATTTTTAACATTATTTAACATTAAAATCATATAAAACTTTCAGTAAAAACGGTTTTATATTTAAGATTAAATATCATACAAATATAAATTTAACAATTATTTAACAAATTACACAATTTGGAACAAAAATACAATTTTTTAAAGCGTGAAAGTTGACTAATTTATGTATATTTTTTGAAAAGCAGGAATTAAAAAAAAACATGCGTTTCAATTCGTTTATTTAAAAAAATTTTATAACCGCACAATTTATGGTCCCTTTACGTCTCCTATACAAACTTAATAGAGGTCAACCAGATATATTTCAACCATAGATATCTACTGTGAAACTCTCATCTTGTAAATAAAATCTACAAACGGTTTTTAATACTCAAGAAATCTTTAAATTTTTAGAATAAAGATTCGTGATTAAAATAAGGAATCTTAATAAAATAAAAAGGCTTTAGAAAATCTTAATAGAGGATAATAAACAATAAATATCCTAATTTTAAAACAACTAAATTAGCTTTGTAGATAAAATCTTGTATAATATTTCACTGTCAAAAATGTTTAGAAGCGCTTTAAAATTTGCATTCTTAGGGGTCCTTACCCCGGTTTGCCCCGGCTCATTTGACAGCTAAATTGCCGGGGCCAGGGCCTAGGCCGGGGTAGAAAGTATTGCGTTTGCCGGGGTCGGGGCCGGGGTGGAAAAAAAGTGCCGGGGCAAGCTGGGGCCGGGGCCGGGGCCCTGGTCGATCCCTAGTTATTTCCATATAGAAAATAGGCAACACGGTCCACTTTTGTCAGTTAGTTCCATTTTGGTTTGTTGAATATTGAGATCAAGTTGAACGTATTCAGGAAGACGAGGTTGCGGTACGTAGTGGGGATTTTCTGCCGCTCTTCTAGCATCCATCGTTGTGGCATGTTGCTTCTCCTGATCTTGAAAATAAACTCCTCTAACGATGGGTGATAGTTTTGAAACATATCCTATAATTTATAATTATATGCTTACAATTTCTTTAATCAATTATAGTATTGAACCCATAAAAACAATTCATGATTTAAAAATGTTTCGTTTTAAACATAGAATCGTCAACAAACCTATCACATAAAATTAGTCTACCTAGAGTCGACCCCTGCTCTAAAAACTATATAGCGAAAAAATCGAGTGTTTTTTGTACGAGTGTTTTTTTTGTAGTGTATTTTTTGTACATATAAATCAACGTCTTTTTAAAGTTCTTACCTGTACAAAGGGAAAAGGTTTCCTAGGAGGAAACTTAAAGTTTCCATCGGCTTCGACACAAGTAGAAAGGCTCAAAAATTTAATCATTTCGTCAGTAGAAAGAACCAGGATATTTGGATCTGCTTCACCCAGAGGTCGTAACTGTACAAACAATTCTCCAAATCCGGGATCGCCTTCTGCGGAAGATTTTGCTCGTTTTGTGAGCAAAAACTGCTCAGGAATTTCGTAAAGATTATTTATTTTAGGTAGCTTTGACCGAAACGCATATTGATAGCCACGCCGTGCTTTTTTCCAATTTGGAAGAAGATTTTCCACATTTTCGATTTCAGCTCCATTTAGAGTTGGGTGATTTTGACGAACATTATTTCGAGCATTGTTAAAAGCATCTGCGGGACTAACAGAATCGGATCGAGCGCGTTTTCTTCCAGATAGCATTACTTGCTGTGCTATTGCTGCTTCTTTATTTTTTAGAATCTCCTCACAATAATGTTCGTTTGCTGGATGGTCTGGATTATTAATAAAGCGTCCATTGCGAACAGTTATTAATGGTATTGACGGAAGGTTAGGATTCTTTGATTTTAAACTTTTACAGTGCTTGCATATGTAGCTTATACCGTTGTTAGTGAGTCGCTTTTTAAAAATAAATTGTAAAACACCATTAAAATGACGACTGGGATAATGAATCACTTCATGACAATTTTTTTGACTTAAAGCATGAAAATTGGCGACTGGGCCAAAATCTTCTGCTGCCATTATAAGCAAAACAATTTTGTAACATGTCTCAATAAATTAGTTCTCAGCTGAAGACATACAATTCACACGTAAAATTTGCATAAAATTGAAATCATTACGAAAACAATAAATATTTTATCGCATAGTTTTTCAAAAATGAAAACAATTATAAAAAGTTTAAGTTAATTCGAAAGAAAATTTATAAAATAAACTTAAAAAAGTTTTTTAGTTGACAATTTTGTTATTTTTTGCGGTAAATGTGCAAATTTTTACACTTTTTTATTGTCGGTACTTTTTTTCGCGGGTGCATTTTTTCTAGGGTGCGTTTTTGCACAAAACCCCAGAGTAAAGGAAAAAACGCACCCTAGAAAAAATACACCCAACTCTGCGAAAAAAAGCCCCATAAGAAAAATAAATTAATACCACGAACTTAAATGAAATAAAGAAACGAATCAATATACTTCTCAGGAATAAAAGTAAACTAAAAAATAACCCTTTTGTTAATGATGTTGCTATTTTTTGCAGTACTTTGCGGATACTTTAAAACATTTTCTGCGCTTTCGCGGGGGGCCCACCCCCAAGAAAAAAAAGCACCTCCGTTTTTGCAAAAAATTAAATACACCTCTACGAAAAAAAAGCCCCAATAAAAAATAACAACGGAATTAAAATAAAATAAATACACGATTTAAAGCAAAAATTTTGCAGGAAAAATCAAAACAACGTAGATTTTGTAATTTTTCCCTCTGATACCGTGTGAAAACAAAATTTATTCCTTTTATATTTTTTGAATTAATATAATAGTTATTTTGCCAATTTTGTGGCCGAAATAATTATCTGGGGGAATTCCTGTGACCACCCCCAAAATTTTTTTAAACAACCACGATTAACAAATTTTCACTTTTTTAACCTTTTTGGTAAATACGAAGCAGTTTCCTCTACAATTTTTTTTTAATTTTTTTAAAAGCTTTCATAACATTTTTAAAAACATATACGGTTAAACTAACTTCAATTTTAGAATGAATTAATAAAAAAGAAGAGAAAAACTTTTTGGAAACTAGCGATGTGCCCCGGAGCTCGAGCTCCTCAGCTCCGGACCAAGTTCCGCTATTAGGTGCTCCGGAGCAACCCTGGAGCTCCGGAGCTCCAAAATTTCACCCTGTTTTTTTTTCAACATTTATGAATAATTAAAAAGTAATGAAATAGATTATTTTTTGTAAATTAAATTTTTTCAGAACTTATATTTAAAACGTTAGAAATAGTATTAAAAATGCTAAAACAGTAGCTTTAAATGTATTTTAAGCTTAAATAAGTTTAAAATAGTTCATTTAAGAGCTCCGCAGCTTTCTTCGTTTTAAATGGTTGGAGCTCCGGAGCATGGTATTGGAGGGTAGGAACATCCCTACCAGAAACGTTTAAAAATCGTACTTATTCTCACTAGCAAAATCTATTTTCGTATTTTGTTTAAATGGATAAAGTATAATATACTAATAACATTTTAAGATATCTGTGGCCGCCGCCACTATTGTTATAAAACTTTACTATACTAACAAGTTTTCTCTTTACTTTTAATGTGGATCGAAGCGGAGCTTCGCTTTTAGAAGCTCTGAAGCAAACCTGGAGCTCCAGAGTTCGGGGGCTCCTCCTATTTTTGTATTAATTTTATGAATAATTAAAGATTGTGTCAAATTTTTTTTGCAAACTATTTTTTTAAACTTATTTAAAGCGCTAGAAATAGTCTTAAAATGCAGATACAGTAACTTTGAATGTATTTCAAGCTTAAATAAATTTAAAATCGCTCATTTAATTGGCAGAGCTCCAGAGCTCCCACTGGAGCTCCCTCCACTCCAAATGGCCGGAGCTCCGAAGCATGATATTGAAGGGTAGGAACATCACTATTCTTTGCCATTAGATAATTTATATAAATATAATGTTAATTCAAGATTAATTTAATTTATTTAATTTAATTATTTAATTTAATTAATTTAATTAATTTAATTAATTTAATTTGAAATTTTTTAAAAATGTTTTAAACGTGTTTTTATTGATTTAAACGGGAGTTTAAAATGTTTGCAAATTAAAAATAAACCTTCAAATATGAGATATTTTCTCACAAACGTGTACGAAATCAAGTTTTTCTCAAAAATTAGTGATATTCTTCGGAGCTCAGAGCTCCAGAGCTCCGGAGCAGAGCTCCACTTTTAGAGATGGAGGAACCGCCGATGCCTTTGGAGCCATCCCTGGAGCTCCGGAGTTCCACCCTATTTCTGTATTAATTTCATGAATAATTAAAGAGTGATGGATTATTTTGTCAAAATTTTCTGTAATTGTAACTTTTTTTTCCATAATTTATTTAAAACGATAGAAATAGTCTTCAAAATATTTATAGAGTAACTTTAAGTGTATTTTAAGCTTAAATAAGCTAAAAATCGCTCATTTAAAAGGCGGAGCTCCGGAGTTTTCTCCGTGTTAATTGATCAGAGCTCCACAGCATTATATTGAAAAGTAGGAACATCAATAGATAAAATAAATACAATGAAAATCTGTTTTCAGTATGTTTGTGATCAAAATAAAGATTTCGACATTTTTTTACCGCTGCAATTGTTTTTTTAAAAACATTAATTATTACGAATGCATCCTATTTATGTTGTAAGTACTTTTAGAAAATTTTTAAAGATCTTTTAATCAAATACATTGCACGATATTGGTAGTTTAAAAACCGTTATATATGAGAAAAATTTGTTATGAACCTAAAAAACTGACTTATTTGCCGTAGTAACGACGTACTGTAATGTTTAAAAATAATTTTTTTTCTTTGTGATCTTTTCCAGTTTAAAAAATTTTTGATTTTAAATAAAAAAACACAGTAAGTTTATTTATTTGTTTTTGAAATACGTTTTGTAATTTCGGGGACTTTCGATTTTTTAGATGTAGTAGTAGAATAGCATATTTGTTAAGAAATAAAGAAAACTAATATGATAACTTTAATTCCACGAAAATATTGACCAAGAAGATAAATGACAACTTTAAAAATGTATTCTTTGTTATTATAACCGTTAAACCAATGTCTAGCAGTTTTAATTTTCTTAATTGTGTTTACAAAGCAATTACGAATTTAGTTTGTTCTATTTAAAAAAATTTAATGTTACTTATTTATTTTAATTTACTTCTTTTTTTCTACTTTTTGCTTCTGTTAAATGAATATTGTAAATTTTTTAGCTGCATAAGGTATTTGTTCTTAAAAGATTTTTTTCATACTGTTTATGGCGTTTGTAATTTTTTGAATTATCACCGTTTCATCAATACTCTTCCCCACAAAGGTGTATTTTTCTGCAGATTACCTGTTTACGTAGTAAAAACAGTTTCCGACAGTGGTGCCCTTTTTTCATAAGCGGGTGCGTTTTTTCATAGTCTCTCAGCGTTTTTACACAAGTGGGGCCCTTTTTTCGCAAATGCATTTTTTCTAGGGTGCGTTCTTTCCTTTTGACTTTTCCCGCCATGGGCCCCTTTTTTCGCAGTCGGGTGCGTTTTTTCATAGTTTCATTGGGTTTTTACACTCATCGGGCCCTTTTTTCGCGGGTGCATTTTTTCTAGGGTGCTTTTTTGCACCAAATCAGACCAAATCAAAAACAATTGTTGCCGCGTTTAACTCAGCAAAAGGTTGCGCCGGTAAATTGGAATTTCCGTTGTATTCCTAAACCCAGGTTTTTCGATAATTTATTTTGTCATATTTCCGATAATTTCAACAAGAGAGGCACTAAAGCTCAAAAAGCTCAAAAGGCTCAAAAAGCAAACAATATTTCACAACAACAACCACACAACAAACATTCCAACAGACATACACAACAAAACTTACATATCACTAAAACAACAAATCCACACGAACATACAGTCACAAACCACATCAACAACACTTCAATAAACCCAATACTTCAAACAAAAGCCCCAGTATTATGATAAAAGTGATGTTTAAAAGTGTGATAAAGGTGCAATAAAAGTGACCATAAAAATAAAAGTGATGTTTATACTTTACATTACAGTATCATGTTTTGAAGCTCCGGCCGGGCATTTAAAGCGGAGCTCCTTCAGGAGGTCTGAAGCTCCACCCTTTAAATATACAATTTAAAATTTACTTAAACTTAATTATGTTTAAAATTATCCTATTTGCATTTTCAGGACAAATTTTATTGTCTTTATTTAGTTGTGAAAAATCTAATTTTTAAAAATTTCCTGACAAAACAATTTATGGCATTACTTAATTATTCATGAAAATACCAACAAAAAATAGAAACGAGCTCTCGAGCTCCAGAACTCCATGCTCCAAGAATCATCACTAGGAACATCAATAGTGTTTATAAACTTATATTGATTTAGACCAAGATTCCAGGTATCGTTGGCACTGGTTATTATTTTTTCACTTGCGCACCAATACATTCAGCGGAAAAATCCACGTGAAGGCCTTACAACGCATGAAATTCAAGATTACAACTATTGTCAGTTTAAAAAAAAGACAGCTCTCGTATTTTTCTGCCTTAGGAAGTTTTAGGTATTTTTGAGGAGTTTTCCGACCAAATTAATTCAGAATTTGATCTACACGACCAAGCAGTTGTGGGTCGCATGGAGGAGAATTTTAGATAACTGGATGGTGCAAACACTTTTAAAATATTTATACAAACTTTAAAAATAGGTTTAAAGGGATACTAATTTACTTAGTTCCCTTTTGTTTCTTTTAAATCAATCGTTTTCTGGATATTTCAAAATATTTGGATGCATTTTTTTAAAACGCGTCGGTAAAATGTCGCAATAAAGAAATAGCATAAAATCATAATAAAACTAATCAATATTATCGAAAATAACATTGGCTACTTGTTTTGCAAATTAAAATTAATTAATTTTTATTAAAACTTTCTTAAAACAAAGAAAAAAGACTTTTTGTGGAAGAAACATATTTTTTTTATCAGTCACAATTTGATCAAAAATTTAATAATCATAATTTTATTGTGTAATAGTCTTAAAATGAACAAAAATATATGTTTTAAAGAAAATTGTATAATCTACTAATTTCGTGTAAAATTTCTTATTATTCAATGTTATATTCATGCAATTAGAAACATTTTTTGCAACTGCGTCGGCGAAACGCCGCATCGGCCAAACGGTCCGGGGGTGAACATGATCGTCGGCGAAAAAGTCGTCGGCGAAATAGTCGTCGGCGAATTGTCGTCGGCGTAATGTACGGACATCAGAAATTTTAAACAAACACAATATCTACACCGACTCCGACTTAAAAATTCTAAATATACATTTTTTCGCACGTTTGATGATTAAATAAGGTCTGTAGAAAATAATGTAGACCGCAAAAAAAATTTCAAGCGAATATATATCATTAACGGTAGGGTAGATTTATCAAAAGTTTTATTTAATTTAGAGATTAATGTTAGCTAAATTGATATAAAAATCCTTTAAATTAACCTTTCATTTTAGAGAAAATGTCCACTTAGAAAATTTTTTAGTCAACATGATTTTTGTGCAAACTTTAGTTACCTATGTTAGACTTTGCATCATGCTGTGGTAGTCCAGGCTCCAGCAATTTAAAACGAAGAGAGCTTCGGAGGTTCCTTAAAAGATTTCTAGCTTTTTTAAGCTGAGAATATGTTTTAAGTTATTTTATTTGAATTTTACTATTTCTATTGTTTTCAATAAGTTATAGAAAAATATTTATTTATAAAAAGTTAAACAAAATAATTTGCAGCATTTTAATTATTTACAAAATAAAAGCGAACAACGTTGAGTTCTGGAGTTCCAAAGTTTGCTGACAAAGGTTTAAAAAACGGGAATCCGTTCGGAAACTCGGAAAAGATCGCTAACCAAACCGAATATATTACTAATCGAGAGAAATGCTCAAAATAAATGTTTATTTCTAGTGGATCCTTTAAAAGTATTAGTGCACTTAAATTTTGGTGCCATTTCTATACGTTTCTGCATTTTTAAAATTAGAAGTAGCGCGTGTTGGCTGGTTGGAATATTTGGAAAAAGATAAATTCGGACATGAATTTCACCTTCGTAACCGACGAAAAAGCCATTACGGAAACGGGCGGTAAGATAATCCAAGACCAAATTTGTTTTTAATTTATTCAAATATCCGTAGGTCCTTCTGAAGGAAATGCGTCGTCCAGCATAAATATTGCCATTTTAAATTTTTTAAAAGGCAGTTCCTAATTTTCAGCGCGCAAAAAACAATTTTTTAAACTCAGTTAAACTAAACGGAAACGCCACTTTTAGTAAGCTAAACCGTTTTAAACGCTTTTTTTTGTTTTTCCTAAGCCTAAGAAAAACCTAAAAATCAAGCTAAGCTTTATCATGATAATATGTTCATAATTTTCAGCACGCTTAAAATTACCAAAATTTAAACCCTTTTACGACACTGTCTAAACCATAAGGTTTTCAATGATAAGGTAAACCATAAGGTGATAAGGTAAACCATAAGGTGATTTCAATGATAAGGTAATCTAAACCATAAGGTTTTAAAATATATATATGGGTAAAATTTATTTTATCCTAATTTATTCTTTGCTATGTATTTTTGTTGGTAATGAATAAAGTAAATATAATAACTCCTCAATTTAGTACAATTCACTTTCAGCTTTAATATTGAATTGTACTTTTAAATTAAATTTAGCATTTTACAATTGGTTATTGCATTAAAGTTATACACGATGAAAAAACTGCCGCAAAAATTTATTCACAAAAACAAACCTTAACTAGCACGATATGAAATATAAACAGTAACGAAAAATGGCAATTACATAAAAATAACTAACAGAAAAAGATCTTTTAAAACATCAAGAGTTAAGCGGTTGACAAGTTGGTAATAAAGTTAAAGGATTTTTTACACATTTCTTTCCAGAACCGCAGTGAACTTTTCTTTTGCTGGTTTCACAAGAATCTAAATGTTAATAATAAATAGTCTAAAATATTAAATAATAATCTATGGTTTTGTATTGTTGGCGAACGTGATCGGTTCGCAGTGATACACAATGTCTTGTTGTCTCTTTAAATAAATACATCTGATTTAATCTGAATGCAAAAAGATCATATCCTGCACATCCTCAGAGGATTATCATATCACAGTGGTACATAGAGCATACAAACTTATTATTGCTGTCAGAAATGCAACATAGATCATTAAAAAATCAGTTATCGATTCATAGTAATGTAAAATGTTTAATGGGCAACTGATACTCAAAATCGTTATTTCTCAATCTTCCAGATTAAACAAAAGTAAAAAAAAAGAAATAAATTTGTCATTTTTTAAGGTTTAAGCTTAAAATTATTGTCGAATTTTAGCTAATTGTGCAGTTGAGCCTGAGCTTAGTCCTCACAATTAAACATTTTTCTAAACATGTTTTGAAGAACTCAATGCATCTCAGCCAACCGAACAAACAACAAAAAAACATAAAAAACCTACTTTCACATTTTCCATAGTAGTCCACAATGTGTTTGATATTTTTGTCACATTCGTCTTGGACCATTGCCAAGTAGCTAGGGAAAAATTTGCGTTTCGTGGTGCAGACCGCTTGCCTGTCCTTGCCAGCCGCCATCATCGCCAAGTCGCAAACGCATAATGGTTGGCCGTTTACCACTTTGCAGCGCCGCCCCTCTGGACAAAAGTCCGAATGACATATTGCTAAAGGAGTGATTTAGTCTAATCTATTTAATCGATTACAAAAAAACCCAATATGGTAGTAGAAAAGGAGACTTATTAACGAATTTAATTTCTTAAACAAAAATTTTTAATGTAGTTTATATATTGCCTTTATAATAACCCACGCATGTTCGATATTTGTTTTATTTATATTGGCACATGCATTTTGAAGCCCTCCCTATTCGTGTAAACGAAACGTTTACACCATGACGACTGTGGGCGCCAAGAATAAGAATTACTTCTTCTATTATTAAATTCACTAAGCGATACGTTAAGAGAAATATCGCTAATTTTAGTTTTTTTTTTTGAAATCTATTTTTTGGATGAAACAAAGCATACGTTACGTTGTCGCTTAGGAAAAAAATAGCCATTTTTTGTTGTTTAGCTATGATTTGCAGTATTAAATTGACTATAAAAAAGCAAATCAACTTGTAGCAAAATCGGTTTAATATTAAAGATTTACCGTATTTTAATAATTGTTTATCAAAATTAATCAATTCGAAAAAGAAGTGTCATTTTTTATTGGCTAAAATTTAATGGTTTTTGTATATCTTGTGAAAAGGCGAATATAAAAAATATGCAATAATCACATAATATTGATTGAATATTCTAGGTCTTCCATACAATTTTACATGGTATAAATTAACCATAATCAAAACTAACCAATTTATTGAACTATTATTACTAACTGAATAAAAATATTGTTTTTTTAAGCAAGCTGAACGATGTTTATGCAAGTAAAGTACAATAAGAAAAATAAATTCACAATTCATAAAATTGGTAAATTAAATTTCAAGATTCTAGTCGCTAAGTTACAAATTTTTGGAATTCTTTTTAATTGTAAATTTTTTTATCGTTTACTGATAAGATAACACGACAAATAAATACATACGTTCACAATTGTTTTCAACTTTTTCGTATCCTTCAACGCATTTGCATTCGTAAGAACCAATGACGTTCATGCATTTAGCGTTCGTTGGGCAGGGGTCATTTGTACACTCATCAACATCTAAAAAAATAAATATTTAGAAAAATAAAAAAATTAATAAAATATAGGAAATATATTTAGTATATAATGAGTGTCGCTTTTGTTTAATAATTAATAAAACAGTTAAAAAAATTCAAAATTCGTATTGCAAATACACAGAATATTAATGATGCGTTTCGACCGTATTAAATAAATTTGTTGTCTTAATGATGATTTTTTTCAATACGGAGTAAGCACGATAATAGCTTAATTTATAATAATTAAACTGACCCAAACACAGTGCCGCAGATTTGAAATATCCAGCCCTGCATTGACAAATAAATGATCCAACCGTGTTTCTGCAGGTCATATGAACGTCTGTTCCGCATGGACTATCCATATCTTGGCATTCATTTATGTCTAGAAAAATATCACGAAAGAGTATTTAACGGTTTGTTTTATTGACGAAATAGCAAATACAACAAATATAATGATGATAATAAAACTTAAGAAAATAAATAGCATATTACAATAATACAAAGACGGAAAAATGTTCTTAAATAAAAAATAATAATTCAGTTTGTTCGATTTTAATTTTCCTCCAGTATACAGTAATTCATTAATAATGAAATCTAGTAAAAAATAAACTTTAAAGTTAATAGCGTTATACCTTGACACCTATTTTGGTTTTTATCGAATCGATACCCATCATTGCAGTCACAATGGAAGGATCCCAGTGTGTTAACACAACTAGCAGATCCGTACAGCGAACAAATACCGTCTTCAAGACATTCATTTACATCTGCAAAAATAATAGAAATTGGTAAAAAAGTTTTTTGGCTTTTGACTTTTGACTTTCAAACTGTTTGAGCTTTTTAACACTAAGGTTTTTACGTTAAAAACCAATTTTAAAATTTCTTTTAAAAAAACTGTTTCATTAATGGTCCAAATAACTCCATGAAAACGCAACATAAATTTTCGTTAATTCCAAAATACTTCCTTGCGTCGTGCAAATTTTTGTTATTACGTCATAATTGATGATTTTTATTGGCTCTTCCGCAACTAAAATGAGGCAATTCAGACCAGATCGCGGATTCAAACGTTTTTACACGAAAAATAGCATTAGTTTAAAAAATTACATTGGGATATTGGCAAAAGTTGAGAGACATATTTATTGGAAATTTGTTTTTGTGTTGACAAGCGGGGAAACATGTTTGCAAGTAAGAAAACACTTAAAAAAGAGAATTTTTAGCTGCGATATTTGGCAATTTTGTAGTAGGATTTTAACTTTGAAAATATGTTTTTCTAACAAAATAACCTGGAATATCAAAAAAATAAACTTTTAAGGCTTATTTTTTGGGAAAGTTTTTAATTTAAAGGTTTGTTTTGTTGCTGCCAGCATACGGGCTTGGAATGCTTCCAAATTTTAAGTTCGTCATTTTTGACAGCGTATTGTAAGCTTAATAATAGGTTTTTTTAAACAAACGATATATCAAAATTCGTCACACTTCGAGCATGAAGCAAAACAAAATAAATAATTCGGACAGTGTATTAGCGTGGCGAAAATTCGCGAAAAATCGCGAAAACCGCGCGCATTCAACGCATTATTAAAAAAAATTTGAGCGAGCCGATTTCGCTCAAACTTTCAGAAAAAACTTAGAAAAGCATGTTTTAACAGCATACCAAGCGGCGTTTCTTATCTCGTACTAATAAAAAAGTTTTGTTTTTTGGGACCAGGTTTTATTTTTACCACATCGGCTGTAGTGATGACGTCATTGAAAAACATTTTTCCTAAGCTTTTCAAAAGATAGCCAAAAGTCTAAGCTATGCTCCCATAAATGTCCCGCACATATTCTAACCTCCGTTATGGATATATAACATTTCAAAATTTTGAGTTTTGTGGCCAGTCCGCATCATTTTTGTATGGACTATAGTGACCTTGGATTATTTTTCCCTAGGCTTGGATTTTTTGGACCTAGTTACTTGGATTATTTGGACCTTGGATTTTTTGTTCCTGCAACCAAAAATAACTACTTTGCGGCCTTTATTAGCTAGCTCTTGACCAAAACTTCATATTTGAAATGGCGAAGAGATTTAATTCGTTCAGAGTTCTAATCAAAACGAGCCCTAATTAGAGAAATATTGCCCTATTTAGAGCGATTAAATGTCCTAATTAGGCCACTCAAGCAGACTAATTAAAGCCTATGAATGTCTTAATTAGAGAACGTACGTTCACTCTGCTTGTGCCTTAGCTTCAATTCAGTTTAAGTTTGGAAGTGAAAAGGGAATATGTGTGTTATATTTTTCTTCCTTTTCCTGTTATTTTTAATAAAACCCATAAAAAGCAAAAAGATCTATTTTTATTATTATACTGATTTTTTTCGAAGTGTCTTTCTACCTTTCTCCAGTTTAAACCTTTTACTGGTTTAAAAACGAGAAAAAATAAATTCAAAATAACATAGTAATATTCATTTGTTTTGTTTTTGCAGGATCATATGAGTGCAAATGTTCTCCTGGATACAGTGGAAATGGGGAGATTTGCGACGATATTAACGAATGCGAAACCGTAAGATTATTTATGTTTAGTTTGGCTAAAACTACATCCACTAATATGAACTTACAACTAAGCTAGCCTAAATTGTGTCTATCATAATAATAAAATAAACCACTTCTATTTTCTAAAGTTATGGAAACTTAAGTTTTAATTTCAGAATATTCTGAATAATATCTGAAAAAACAGTCGATGCGAGATATAGGATTTTAGTGTGGAATTTTTATTGTTAATAACCCTCCTATTTTTCATTGAATAATGTAAATGTAAAAAAAATAATCATTTCCTTAATAATTTTTTTTCTTTAGAAGCCGAACATTTGTGGCGAGTTTTCCGATTGTATCAACACTCGCGGCGGCTATCACTGTCAATGCAAAAGTGGTTACCAACAGCATAGTCTCACGCGGTGCTCAGGTGGTTGTGTAATATTAACCTTTTGCGATTGTTATCGCGGCTGAGACGCGGAGTGCGTATCGCGTCTCGCGTCTCAAATTATAGCAGCAGTCCAACAATATAACATTTAGCGGCACCCGGGTACGACCCGACCCGCTCTTTAAACGACGCTTTTTAGTCTTAAAAATTACAAAATCTTAAAGGATGGGCATTCTTAAAAAACTAAAACATCACTTTTCAGTTAATCGTATAATATGAAAATCAGATTTCAATAATATATTGCAGGAAGTAAGCCCAAGTAGTTAAAGGTTTAAATTTTAATTTTGGTTCAATTACGACCAGGGGCCTATTTTATAAACACGTTTGTAAATTTTCATTTTACAAAACTCCGCCTATTTTTTGTAAATTACATGATAGAGGATATACGACACGGCGAATATTGATCGGCCAGCAGAGATGAAATGACGTGGTTGCGACCAATCAGCGCAGAGCAGTGCGCGCAAATGCTCCCCCCTGGATTACAAGTCGAAAAACCTTTATCGTGTATTTTACAAAAAATAGGCGGAGATTTGTAAAATGAGAATTTACAAAGGTTTTTGTGAAACAGGCCCCAGCTCTGCAACAATTTAACATTTAGCGGTACTGGGTACGACCCGACCCGCTCTTTAAACGCGCTTTTTAGTCTTAAAAATTACAAAATCTTAAAGGATGGGCGTTCTTAAACAACTAAAACACCACTTTTAGTTACAATATGAAAATCAGATTTCAATAATATATAGCAGGAGGTAAGCCCAAGTAGTTAAAGGCTTAAATTTTAATTTTGGTTCAATTACGACTAGCCTTAACTAAATATAACTTTTTTTTCAAAATAAAACCGTCAACTACGATGGATGGTTGCTTTCTGTGGTGTTATTTTTTTAATCCAGTATTTCTTTTTTTATCTTGTTTGAAACTGAAGTGAGTTTATAAATTGAGTAAATCTTCGTTTATAAGTTGGAATTACCTAAAACAGTTATTTATTTTGTTTTAAATTTAAAATATTGGTTTATGGTTACAATTCTATATGGCTTAAGAAGTCACACATCAATTAAAAAATACATCACTAATAAAATAAAAAAAACAACATAGTATCACGCTAAAAGAAGCAGTTTAATAAAAACACTTTT
>JASAMX010032930.1:0-19763 GCA_030248175.1 Microlaimidae sp. YZB2_3
AATCGCGAAGGTAAAATAAATATTAATTTCTAAGACTGGTATATTATCATATGTATGTACTGTTCAAATTGATTTTTCAGATTCAAACCACCCAGACCGGCTTTATAAATGCTGCAGGAAAGTGCATTTCAGAGTCGCACTCTACTCGACGCTGTTCCTTAATACGGGCTCGGGCGAGAGTGGGAGTGAGAAGGTTAAGGACTTATCGTGTTTATCCTTTTGTACCTTCGTTGTCTGGAATTAAGAATGCTAATCAGACATGCGTCTATGGTTTTATACCAGGAGAATGTAAAATACCTTCTAGAAGATTTATTTTTTTAAATATAGTTGCTATTATATGTCATATATATCGTGCAAAATTTAAAAATCAAATTGATTGTTTTTTATCCTTTTTGCATGCTGTGTTTGTTTTTCAGGATGTCTATTTTGGCATGCGATTTGCAGTTTTCCGCATAAATTAGAATATACCAAAAAAAAAAAAAAAAAACAATTTTTTTTCTTTGTAACTGTAATAAATTTTTACGCATCCAGGAAGATTATTTAAGTAATTAAATTTGGGTTTTTGTTAAAAACAATCTGATAAAAGTGATAAATTAAGAAAATAAGATATTTTTGTAAGGGTTTGGGCTCCCTCCCAACTTGGTATTGTTAAATTTCTTTCGGTTTTATATTGAACCCTGAGGTTTGCTAATGGTTCTGTTAAGAAGTAGGATTGAAATGCAGGCAATGGGTGTATTTGTGTTTTAGGGTCTTGTTATGTAATTTTTGCAATAAACTATCAAAATGACGTCTAAACGGTTTTAGGTTAAAACCCTCCTGACGACAGGTGACTCGGCTTTTAAAAATATATTAAGATACGTTGAAACATTAACTCGGTGGGTATTTAAATTCGTACCTTTTGGTTTGCTGTGATTGGCTGGTTGTGTCTGGTTTCGCGAAAATACTGCTAGTTTTTAGGCAGTGCCCATTTACACGACACTTGCCCAATTAATGGCAGTTGTTTTGCCATTTTTTATGCATGACAATTAATGGCAGTGCTCAAAAAATGGCACAAAATTGTTTCACTTCTAGTGGGGGGTGACATATTTTTCCTTAATATAATATATAGTATTATATATTTTTGGTATGATTGGGAATTTTAAAAATTATTATTTAGTGTACTTTAATTCATGTATTTTGTATTTTTAATGTGCTTTGAAATTGAATATTTCATTTATAAATTTTGTGGTCAAGAAATAAAATAGTTAAATCGACAAAAAAAATTTATCTGAATTTATTCAAAATTCATCCTGCGAGTTATCCAGACGCCTAAGCTAGCGCATCGATATTTTTCATGAGTTATAGTCTTTCCACAATGTACGTGTTACCCAAAACAAGATTTTCAACATTAACCAATCAAGTAATCTATGGCATCAAAATTAACCAATCCTCATCACGATAGTCAAAATCCACCTATTTGAATGGAAATTGTTCAGTGTTAATATTCTTTACATTGTTATAACGTTATAGAAACACCTTCAGCCAATTAGTGCTTATGAAAAAGGAGATCTTTCATCCATTGGAGATTAATTCGCTAAAAGTGATTTTTCCAAGCACTAATTGGCTAAAAGTAATTCTATTAGCTCCTCCCACAACCAATTCCTCAGAGCAAAACCTATATGACGTGATCACGAATACTATATGACATTTGACGGTCCTTAAAATCCTGACGTGATAGATAAATTTATGGCTAAATTTAAAAGTTTTGAAATGAAATTATAAATAGGCTTTGGCAAAAACATGTGTATGTTTCGTTGTTGTGACTATCTAAAATTGAGAAGGCGAGCTGTATTTAAGCGAGAAACTGCAAAATAATTTTATTGGTCTAGGATCCTGCATCCGACAGAACACACGACGTTCCTGCGCTTTTTGATTTTTGTTTTATTTTTTTATTTTTGAAGAAGATTTTATTTGAGAATTTTAATTTGTAAGCCCTGGCCAGGCTGGGAAAGAATTATTTTTACTGATAATATGGATTCAAATTTGATTTTATAAATTTATTTTTGAGTTTTGTTTTGTTTTGTTTTTTTGAGAAAAAGATTTACTTTTGAAGAATTACTTTTAAGATTTATTTTTGGTTTGAGATTAGGATTATTTTATTTAGTTTAAGATTAGAATTTATTTTTGATTTTAGAAAGAAAATCAGCTAGCTTTTTTGTATTTCTTGTCGTATTATTTTAAAATATAATATCTTTTTTATTTAAGAAATATTAAATTCCCATTTTGTTAATATTATAAATTTATAATATTATTGTAATCTTTTTCTTTCAAGTACGATATAATATTTAAAAAGTTTTTATCTTTGGTAATTGAGAAGTATCTTTGCATTTCACGTACGGTTTATTAAAAAAGTCTTTACTTTTAAGAAGGGTTATCTTTGAAATAAATCTTTTATATAATTGATTGTGTTTCTAGCACAAATACTATAAAAACTTCGTTGTCTATTCTTTAAAACTTTTTAAACAATTTTAAAAGGGTCTCTTTGTATTTCACGCAATTTACTATTATTATAAAGATTTCGAATTTTTAAAAGGCTTTTTGTATTATTACTACCGTAATCTTACTTATCATATAGTTACGTTAAAGAGAATATAATTCATTCCTGTGTGGGCTTGTTCTGATTGAATTTCTCAAATTACATAAACCCATTGCGCACAACTTGCTGATCAATCAAAGCAGGTCACCACATTTGCGTTTTTGCTCCGGAGTGAGCGATTAAGTTAAAATGGTTGAAGATGGTACGGTAGCAATTATGCAAATTATTAATTGCTACTTATTGCTATTAATTAACCACACATACAGTAAGTAATACGTACCACCTAGTTAAAACCTAGTGTGATACGCAGAGCTAACCGCGGCGAAGTTTACAATAAACAGGAAAAAATATTTTTTTAAAAGGGAGAATTTGGCAACAAAACGCAATAAATTAACAATAAATTAAAAGAAAAAATATATGCATAATTTCAAGTTAAATGTGATGAGAACAAAGCTATAAATAAAAAGTATGGAATGGCATGAAAAAATACAAATTAAATGTATAATTAATTATATAGCTAGAAAAATAGACAGAAAAAGTATATTAAATATATATAATTTTAAATTTATAAAAAATAAACACATCAAAAAATATGTTTCGCTCCTTAGCCTAGACATATTTTTTGAAAACTATCTTAAAAATGTAATAGCAGGAGCTCCTGCAAACCACAGTGGTGTATAAGGAGAAAGATTCCACCACCGTGGGATGAAGGTTTCCCTATGGTGGTACAAAGGTTTAACCATGGTAACAAGAAAAAACGATAACAAGAAGCGGTTAATTAAGAAAGAATTTGCGTGTAACATTTTATTTTTTTGTTTAAATTAGGAAGTAAACTTATTACTCACTAGAATTAAACGGGAAAAATGGAATTACATAGATCACCAAAAAGACCACGTCAGTCAAGTTGATATTGATATAGAGACGGGAAAAATTATCGGATACCATGCTGTGGAAATCTTTAACATCGAATATTTTCCTTTAAATGGGAATGTTTTTACCATTGTGCTATAGTGATTTTTAAACATTTCAAAGGTTAGATTTAATGAGTTATTAGTTTTTGACTTGATTTTTAGTTGAGGCATAGCCTTAGCTTATACATTTGAAGCTTTGGCCTGTTTGGGGTTAGCAGTAAATTTAAATAATAAGGTGTGATCCTTAAGGATCACGCCTTATCTATAAATAACTATAGGTTACAAATCTATAAATAACTATAGGTTACAAATCTATAAATAACTATAGGTTACAAATCTATAAATCACTATAGGTCACAAATCTATAAATAACTATAGACTACAAATCTATAAATAACTATAGGTTACAAATCTATAAATAACTTAGGTTACACCTTATATAGATTTTATTCAAATGAAATTTTTAAAATTGTTTCTTTTATTTACATGCTTTATTTTATACCGAGTTCTATCTTTTTTAATTTTTTTAAAGAAAATGTTATTAAAGATTTTTACTGCACCTACCGCCCGTGATTCTCTAATTCCAGGTTTAATGCAATCATGGGTGGCGCGGGAGCGCCACGGGGCGATTTAGCCCCGTGGCGCCGCGCCAACCATAATTAGAGAACGTATGTAAATTTTGAAATTCAGAACCTTCTTCTTCTTCTTCTTCTTCTTCTTATTCCAACGCTCCATTCTTAAAAACGATATTCCTCATTCGTTACTGATTGATCAAAAATAAACATGGGCTCATTAGAAAGAAGAAGGAATTACGCAAATTTCTTAGGAAGCACTTTTTTCATTTAGGTCCTTGTTATCGATTTATTGATCAAAATAAAAAAATTGAAAAATAGACAAATAAAAACTCCCAACCGCACAATAACAGCCTTTTGGCAACAATAAGGATTGTACAGAGCAGACAACCAACATCCCCTCATAAAAACCGCACAAAAATAGCAGACCGGTTTTAATTGGTGGCAGAAACGGCGCCAGTTCCCAGCGCCATCTGCTTCAACCGCGCGGAAAACGGCAAAAACAACAGAGTACTTTTTTTAATTCTTGCATTACTGATGACAAAATTAATTCAAAGTTTTATTTATTAAAAAATAATAATAAGCGTCGGTGGCGCGGGAGCGCCACGCGCCGGTAATCATCGGTGGTGCGGGGTGCCAACTGCAATTTAACCCACGGCACCGCGCCAACTATACTTAGACAACGTGAGTAAATTTTGTTATTCATGTTCATCATCTTATTATTATTATTATTTTTACTTTAAAAATTATAATTGCAATCATTGGCGCACGGCATCGCGCCAACTATATTTAGAGAACGTAGATAAACTTTGTGTGGAGCGCAACTGCACCGCACTAACTATAATTAAACAATGTGGGTTAATTTTGTAATTTAAATTCATCTTCTTCTTATTATTATTTTTTATTTTATCTCGGCAACGGAATGATTATAAACATATGTCATTGCGCAGCTAAAACTATAGTTTATTAGGCTATTTTTTAATTTAATTCAAAAAAAGTGGTAGACTAGCCTTGAAAAATGCTCTAAGAATAGAGCAGGAAAAAGGGGCGATTTTTCCCCGGGCGTATGTTTAGACAGAAAAGATGTAGACTAGTCTGAGATGGACATTATGTGGACTATAGGAAATTTGCATTTGGTTTGGCCAGCTGCTCACTAAATAAAAATTTCTACGATATGATAATGATTTGTTTATACATTGATCTAATCACACAGCACTGTTGCATTTTTTTTTTAGTTTGATGAAATGTCAATTGAAAAAATCATACTCACAGCAATCTTTGACAAGCGCGAAATCGCCACTTTTTCAAATTTATAGTTGTTTCTTAACATACAAATATAACCTTCTAATTGAAAAAGTGGCGATTTCGCGCTTGTCAAAGATTGCTGTGAGTATGATTTTTTCAATTGACATTTCATCAAACTAAAAAAAATGCAACAGTGCTGTGTGATTAGATCAATGTATAAACAAATCATTATCATATCGTAGAAATTTTTATTTAGTGAGCAGCTGGCCAAACCAAATGCAAATTTCCTATAGTCCACATAATGTCCATCTCAGACTAGTCTACATCTTTTCTGTCTAAACATACGCCCGGGAAAAAATCGCCCCTTTTTCCTGCTCTATTCTTAGAGCATTTTTCAAGGCTAGTTAAAAAATCAAAAGACTGTTAAAAATAAAGAACTTTAAAAATCTAAAAACGTTTTTTCGAAAGTTTTTTGAGCGGTTGTGTGAGCGTGTGTGTTTGCGCGTGCTGTTTTAGTGTCGCTGTTAAAAAAATCACTTAAATCTCCGACTTCGCGTGTGCTGTTTTTTTTAAAACTTTTTCCATACTTATTGTTTTTGGATTAAAAATTTGTTTCTTTGCTTTTGTTTTTTTAAACATTTGGCTCAAAAAATTCTGTCAAATTTATCTTGTTTTTGTCTTCTTTTAATTTGGTTACGGTATACATGTTTTCTGTAATGTGTAGTAAAATATAACGGTTATTTATTTTTAAATGTATTATTTTTATAAATTTTTCATCAAAAATGTAGTGCGTTAATTATACATATTTCTGTTGGGACATCAACATGAAATCAAAAAAATCACCAAATTGCTCGCACATTATAATGCATATAAGCTAAAGGTTTTGTTGCAAATTTATATTTGTTTTCTGCAACAGGGTTTCAGTTGTTGCTAATCTGTGCTATCTTCATCTTTTGAAATAAAAATTTTCAAATGTGGTAAAATTGCTGCCAATTCATTTTATTGTTACAATAAGATTTAAAATTTTTTTGTTTTATGCTTTTAATTTAAATATTTGATGTATCATATTATGTGAATTTTATTCTTAATTTGCAAATTTCGGTAATTAGGGCAAGTGAATTAATGATGTATGAAAGCATCAAAATCTATCCCTAACCTGAAATCAAAGCCTAAACTTAATCAAAAACCATTTCTTTTAGTTTTGGCTCTAAATTTCTATTTTATTATTATTACTTCAAGTTGCTTATTGACAAAGACTTTAAACCCTAATAGGTGGGCTTTGACCGGAATAAAGGACCGTTTCTAAAAAAAAATATTTTTTTAAAAAGGATGACGGTTAGATTGTTCGATTTTTAGTATAAAACAGCTAAATTATTAATTTGCGGGCATACCCTGAAATCCCAACAATTTGCTTGAAGACGTACTTTTTTTAAACCGCAATTTAACGTTCTTTCTTAAATTTTAAATTTAATCGATTTAGGATATTCAGAGCGTTTATAAAAGGCGAAAAATAATAAAAATTTGGTTTATTTATAAATAAAATTCAAGAAATTGTTACAAATTATTCAGTAAATTAATTACTAAATTTTTTATTAAAATCTACTACTTTAGTAGTATTTTTTTAAAATTTACTTAACTAATCAAATTAGTAAAAAATCTAATAACTTTTTGACTAATTCCTTTGCAAGCAATTAATTAGTACGTTTGTTCGTAAAAAGTTACTAATTATTTTAAGAGAGTTGTATATATCGCCGTTACTACGGCAAAATGATCCACAATTTGTATAAAATATATGCGATTGTGACTTATTTTAGATTTTAAGCAGCACCCTATTTACTACAAAATGAGTCACAGTCACGTGTATTTAATAATGATAGCGGCTCATTTTGCTGTCGTAACGACTTTATGTGGCTGACGCTGAAAATCAGAATGCAGATATGAAGGGACCAATTAAAATTGTGCGGTAATGACGTTTTTATTAAAAAAACTAATAAAAACGCAGAATTTCTTTTTAATTCCACCTTTTCACAAAATATACAAAAATTAACCAACTTTAGCTTTTAAAAATTTTGCATTTAGGTTACAAATTAAGTAATTTGACAAATAATTATTAAAGTACAGTCTTAATCTTTGTTATTAATCCGCTTTAGTGAAAATTTTTACTGACTATTTAACAACAATGTTTTTGTTGTTAAATAGTCGATTTAATACTGCAAATATCGCTGTCAACTACATTTTATTTGCCTATAGTTTTCCAAGCTTTAAAAAATGAGCATTAATAAAAAAAATATTCACGTTTTATAATAATGATTGTTAGCACCGTTGCGGGGCTAAATTGCCCCCATTGCACTCCCGTGCCATCTATGATGCAAGTAAAAAGGTTTTTTATTTGACCTTTTTTACTTATATTCGAACCTTTTACGTATTCTTACAAATTAATTATTTATTCAGATCTTATTTTTAGTTTCCGGGTCTTTGTATGATAGTACTGCAGGCGTTTCACCAGGTGTCGGGTTAAATTATTGTGTTAAAATGCTGATTTTCTGACGTAGTTCAATTCAATTATGCTTTTATAAGATGACAGTCAAATAGAAGGCGTAATTAATTGCTCAAATTTGAAAGATTAGATTTAAGTAATCGGATGAGTCGTAAGTTAAATAGTCGGAAGTTTTTTTTTGTTTTTGCATACAAATAAAACTAATTTTAGAGTCACGACGATATTATAATTTGGCTGACATGTTTCAAAAAGTTATCACCTTTTGAAACGCGTCAGCTCAAACAAAGTATCTGCGGATAATACTAAATAAAAAATTGTTTTGCATCGATTTAGCCATGAGTAAATTTTTTCTTCATGTCATTTATTTAAATTGAATTTATTCAATTTGTATTTTTAAGCAAAAACAAAATAGTTATTACGTATACCGCAAACATTTCTCCAAGTTTTTTATTCAAGTTAAATACTGTTCAAATTCAACCTAAACACTGGTTCAATTTTACTAACCTATAAATTTTACCTACTATATTATTTCTACCTGCCAAAAATAAAATTTAAAAGCCCGTTTTTAAAGCAAACAATTAATAAAAAAGATTCATAGTACTGTGTTGTTAAATTTCATAAATTCCGAACAATTTAAAGATTAATTTTAATGTTTATTTAATGTAATTGTATTTTAAATATTGTTTATTAATTATGATCAAAAGTTAATTACTAAGATTATCACAGCACTATAATTTCAATTTATAAATCGTCATTAGTATGACACAAAGAGTCACAATTATGGGTATTTTATGATGATTTTGACTCTTTGTGTAATATAGTATAACGACGAAATATAGTACACAAAGAAAAAATTAAGGCTATTAGACAAATCACAACTTTGGTTCCAAAAATATAAACATCACAATTTACATACTTAAAATGTCTGTTGGGATTTTTTTACAAAAATAAATTTATTCTTAAATAGAAAAAGTATAAATAACTTGAATAAGTAATCATATGGAGTTTTCCAGTTTTTTTGTTTTTATCGGACAGTATATTACTATTAAATATAATCTTGACAAAATTCAATAATAATTTAATCGTCAACATAACAATAAATATAAAAAAAATAGTTTAAGCTACAAAAAAGCGAAATAATAATGTTTCCTAGAGTTTCAAGATCCGAACATTCCCAGACGTCACAACTTTCGACCCTATTTTATGTTAACTTCTTAATTAATTAAAAAAACAAAGTCAGTAATTTAATTTGTTTTTGTAATTTAGATTTTTTTAAACATATCAAAATCGTTAAAAATAGTTTTTAATTGTGCTTCAATATTAGAAACATTTCAGATTACTCAATTACAGACTGGAGCCCCAGATCTCAGATAATCTCTCTGCTTTAATTAAATTAAATTAATTAAATTATTAAGATTTAATTTAATTTTATTAAATTAAGATTAAATATCCAAAATTCGGTACTCTGTAGCATGGGGATATTTGGGCTTACAGTAGAAACATCACTAATAACAGTTGAGTGCGATTTTAAATTGATCTTAAAAATCCGTTTTTAGAAGAATTAAATGAAATAATTAATATTTTTTTAAAGTTTTTAGACAAAATGTTTACTTATGACAGCATATAGAAAAATATATAATTTGATATTTTTGAATATTTGAAAATACTTTGCATTATCTGTTAATATATTCAATTTAAAAAAAAACATAAACTAAAATTCCGTTTGCACCATAGCTTAAAATTTTATTTCTATTTTAAAAAAACTATTTTAATATTTAACTTGAATTAAGTTTTAAAGATTCTTTTGTCACGGTTGTTTTCTTTTCCACATTTTAAAAAATAGATTTTTTTCACTATATAATGACTTTATATTTTGCAATTTCACATAACAAACTTCCAAAAAACATAGTAACACCAAAAATATATAATACTATATATTATATTAAGGAAAAATATGTCACTTAGTCTCAGAAGCAAACGATTTGGTGCCATTTTTTGAGCACTGCCATTAATTGTTGTGCGCATAAAATGGCAAAACAACTGCTCTTATTGAGGCATGTGTCGTGTAAATGGGCACTGCTCAAAATGTAGCAGTGTTTTTGCGCATATACTTGCATGCTAACTCGAACGCACTGCATTTTGAAGCACACTGCACTTTTTTAGCAATTTTATGCGCATATATGCGCATATACTGCACATAAAATGGCACAACCGCTTGAAACAAAAAAAATAAACCCACTAAAAAACCAGTACTTAGTTTTCACATTGTACACAAAATACAAACTTTTAGTATAGACATACAAAAATAAAATACAATACAATACACAAAAAGATCTATTTATGTATTGCATTGGATTTTATTTTTGTATGTCTATACTAAAAGTTTGTATTTTGTGTACAGTGTGCAAACTAAGTAGTGGTTTTTAAGTGGGTTTATTTTTTTTGTTTCAAGCGGTTGTGCCATTTTATGTGCAGTATATGCGCATATATGCGCATAAAATTGCTAAAAAAAGTGCAGTGTGCTTCAAAATGCAGTGCGTTCGAGTTAGCATGCAAGTATATGTGCAAAAACACTGCTACATTTTGAGCAGTGCCCATTTACACGACACATGCCTCAATAAGAGCAGTTGTTTTGCCATTTTATGCGCACAACAATTAATGGCAGTGCTCAAAAAATGGCACCAAATTGTTTCGCTTCTGAGACTGAGTGACATATTTTTCCTTAATATATTATATAGTATTATATATTTTTGGTAACACTGGCTTCTCGAATTGATCAGTAAATCTGCAGGCCGCCGTTTCTGCTCACCAATTCAGCTCTTGTGTTTCTTAGGTGGCGCATGGGAACCATGAGGATTTCCGACGAGTTATTTCCACCGGCGGCACTGGAGACATCTCCGCCACCCCCGGCGGAATTCTCTCCGCTGACCGTTCTGTTGACTCCGTTCGCGGTGGTCAGCGGAATTTCATCCTCCTCGAAAAATACGACGGCGTTCTCCCGTTTTCGATTGGCCCCGCTAAACCGGTGGTCCGGGGCGGCACCAAGAGAACATTGGCTCCCGAATGTCTCAAGGGTCATACTTGGGTCCTTCTCCTTACGGAGCCACAAGCGCTTCACCTCGCTGCGAATCTTGGGGTTGCAAGCGTAGTAAATAGGCAGACGGAGACTTGAATTAAGACACGTCAGTATGCTTACCACGCAGGCACCTAAAAAAACGGAGACTGGAATTAAAACACGTCAGTATGATCACCACGCAGGCACCTAAAAAAAGAAAATTTTTTTTGTGAAAAGTTCGTCCGAATTTCTAATATTAACTCTAATGTAGTTGAAGTATATGGTGTTGTTTCTACTATATGGATTTTAAGGATCCTTAAAATGTCATATAATATTCGTGATCACGTCATATAAGTTTTGCTCCGTGGGAATGGTTGTGGGAGGAGCTAATAGAATCACTTTTCACACAAAAATATCATAATATAACATATAAAAAGCTCACGACAGTCATCTACATATAATTAGCTCTCATTTGAGCTATCAAACGTCGTATTCCGTCCAGGATTACCAAAGATACAGTCCAAAATCAAAAATGCCCAATTTGGAAAAGTGCCGAAATTAAATGCACTACCCTATAATGCAGTTATATTTTTGTAATATTCGCAGTGTATCGCAACCAGTCAGGTATTTTTGATTGATCTAATTAGGCGTCTTTTTATGGCATGTGTAAGCTAACTGGTGAGCGTATTGACACTAACTTCGGCTATCTTTCCTTAACTTTATTGTAGGTAACGGTACTGATCAGTTAGCGTTTATACAAACTAAAATACTAATCCTTGTTTTAATTGAATGGAAGCTCTTGGCAGGAGGGAACCGAAGTTGCACAATAAATAAAAGAACAGTCCATAAGACTTTTATTCCAAACATAAGTTATTTTTACGTTAATATCAAATTCGGTAATTTCAAATTATAATAATCAGGCATTTCTATTTACGTATATAGAAATGCCTGATGATTGTAATTGGACATTACCGAAACGTTGCAATAACTTATATGTTCGCAAGAAAAGTTTTATCGACTCCTCGTTTATTTAATCCTTGTTTTGGCATTCTAAACTGAGTGCGGCTGTGGATTGGAATAAAATATTAAGAAGAAAATATTTGGTAACATAATGAAATGTCATCAGTTTATCAAGCTCTAATTAAGTTCTAAATTAAAATTAAAAACTAGTAGGGTCATCTTAAAACGCAGACTTGGAAACAGAGCTGTAATTAGAATAGAACACCCAAATTCTCTTTTTGATTTGCGTCCCATTTAAAACGATTCAATTTGATTTGGAGATCTATATTCATTTGAGCAAACTATGTAGCTGTGTTAGTGCTTATTTTCAATCATAGCACTAATATTATTGGATTGCACCAAATTTTCAAACAGAAACAACAAATTATGTTTCTCTAATGTAATAATTGTTCAGCAATTGACTGCAATTGGTAATACATAACTTACAAAAAAAAGTTATAAACAAGGTCAAGTCTAATGTCATAATTTATTGGAAAATTTTTTTTTAATAAAACAGCAGATGTTAGTTATGAAAATAAATGTTGCATTTGTTTTGTTTCAAATGATTGCTAAAAAAATAATGAAAATAAACATAACGTAGAAATAGCAAAATTTAATATTATTTAAGCAATCTGACAATATGATTTTTGACTGCGCAACAAAGTTTCTTATTTGCAAAGCTGGTATTAATTTTAATATAAATTTAAAAATTTACCCTTTTAATTAGATGAATAACGTAAGTAAAACATGCAACATATTTTAAAAACTGCAAACAAAAACGTGTTTATAAAATGTTTTAAATTTGCTTGCTTTTAAACCAGGTTTATACACTTCTAGTTTCAAATAATATACATAAACACCTATTTTTTAACCTACAGGCAAACAAGCTTTTATGCAAATGGTTATCGTCAATGTTTATATAAATAGTTATTTCATCTTGAAAACCAAAATACAAACAACAATTTAATTAACACAAAAAAGTACAAACATTGTAATCTTACCAAGTTGAAAAAACTTTTTATGTGTTGTCATTAATAATTCATGGTCAATACTCTCCCAAAATGTAATAATTAAGTTGAGAAGATTGCAGAATAAATAAGTCGTGACGATGGCAATCATGGTTTTTGTCGCAGCTTTTAAATTCTGCTTTCTTATTTCCTGCTCTCTTCGTTTCGCTTCAGCTAAAACATGTTCATACTGTAGAAAAAAAACAGTGAATGGAAACAGTGATAGCAATTTTATATGATGTCAATTTCGCTTACACAAATAAAATGCTAACGATCAACCCGTTTTTAACAAGTGAATTAAAAAAAACACATCTATTAAGTAAAACACACATAATATCACAATGTTAGTTTAGATTGCGATGTGCAACCATAAAATTTGAATTTCACTTTTTCACACAAAACTAATTTAAAGACAAAAGTGCAACGGGCACTTTTTACAGCTATTTAACAAAAACAGTGTTATAATATTTTAGATAATTTCAAAAAAATCATGCGGTTAAACGTACAAAATATTGTTTGATAATTTTATCTTTAAAAAACCTCAGTTTGTTTCTCCTCTCTACCACATTTAGGAGTTTCATATTAATTTTTAAAATGGGAATTGACACTTTTTGAACAATCAAATACGTGATAATTAATAGTGTGTCCTTTGCTTTAACAGGTTTAATTTAATGGTTATTAGTAGTGATGGGCAGTACCGATTCCGGGTTTCCGATGTTCCGGGCAAATTTTGGGATTGTTCCAGATTTTTGAAAAATCTGAATTCCGGTTCTGGTTCCAGTTCCGGTGTTCCGGGGGTTTTGCAATTTAATAGAGACTTCCGATTCCGGGTTCCGGACATTTTGGGCAAAATTTGGAATTCTGGTTCCGGTTTTTGTTCTTGATTTTTGAAAAATCTTAATTCCGGTTCTGGTTCCGGTGTTCCGGGGTTTCCGCAATTCTGCTTATCACTAGTTATTAGGTTTTGTTGTATTTGAATTCAGTTAGCGCATCAAAAGCGCATCAAAAGTCAAAATGAGCGCATCAAAAGCCGCCAGTTTGGCTTTTGAAAGACTATTGGGAAAATTTTTTAATATTTTAAATAATAACTGATAGTTTTTTATTGCAAACAAGCTGAACGTGTTTTTAGTAGTGATGGGCCGAACTGCGGAACCCCTGGAACACAAGAACTGGAACCAGAACCAGAATTTCAAATTTTTCCCAGAACATCCGGAACCTGGAACCGGAACTGCCTATTAATCTACGAAACCCTTGAAACACTGGAACTGGAACCAGAACCGGAATTGAGATTTTCAAAAATCTGCAACAGGAACCAGAACCAGAATTCCAAATTTTTCCCAGAACATCCGGAACCCAGAGCCGGAACTGCCTATAAAACTGCAAAATCCCCAAAACACAGGAATCGGAACCAGAACTGGAATTGAGATTTTCCAAAAATCTGGAACAGGAACCAGAACCAAAATTCCAAATTTTTCCCGGAACATCCGGAACCCAGAACTGGAACTGTATATTAAACTGCAAAACCCCCAGAACACCGGAACACTAGAACCAGAACTAGAATTGAGATTTTCCAAAAATTTGGAACAGGAACCGGAACCAGAATTTCAAATTTATCCTGGAATATCCCGAACCCAGAACCGGAACTGCCTATTAAACTGCAAAACCCCCGGAACACCAGAACCAGAACCAGATCCGGAATTGAGATTTTCCATAAATCCAGAACAGGAACTAAAACCGAAATTCCTAATTTTTCCCAGAACATCCAGAACCCAAAACCGGGGGTCGCTTTCTGACGTGCGGTTAAAAGTTACCCCAGGGTAACTTTTTTTACGTGCTTAAGGATGGGAGTGAAAAACCAATTTTACCTAGGTAAAAGTCGGTTAAATTTTTTCTATTGTTTTAAGAATAAGAATTTATCCAACTGGAGAGATGGTTAAATATTTTTTCTTTCTCTTTCTCTTTTCTCTAAGTAGAATTAATTTAATATAAAATAAAATAGGCGCATTCATTAAATTTTTTATTTTGCGCGAGGTGGTTTTGCGGCGCGAGAAAAAAATTTTAAAAAAATTCATTGCAATCATTTTTTGTCCCATATGCGGCAGGTTTATTTATTTACAATATATATATTTTTTTTATTTTCATTGAAATGGATTTATCGGGATAAATATAAGGGTTTCTTCAGAATGCGACCCCGGAACTGCCCATCACTAGGTTTTAGGTATATAAGATCTTTTTTAATTTACTAATGATTATGTTTTTACAAATTTTACATATGTTGTCCTGGTGTGTTTGAACCTGTACAATTAAATTCTTAGTTTTTTATCCATTTTTAACATAAAACTTTGGTGCGAAGTAATTTCAATGTCTTAATATTCATAAATCGATATACAACTATTATGTATTAGTCAGAAAAACTTTTTAAAAAATGATGTATCTAAGTTTTAGCGTTTTCACATCTCGTTTTAAAAATCGTCATTATGGGTAAAATACTCGTAGCTGCAAATGTAGGCGTGGTTTATTTTTGCCTGCTACCGTATATTAAATTCACGCAACGATTCATCAGTGTAAACCATTTTAATCGTCGTTGGCCATTGGTCCTCGCGCGCGAGTTATACTGTACGAATCTAAACGCATTTCCGATTTTACCGCCCGAAAAAAAGTTGGACCAGGGCTGGTACTCATACACATTTGCCGTCCGGATTTTGAAAACTTAAAAAATAAAAAAGCAATAAATCTCGAATAAATCGAAAACCAATGTATTTTGTTAAATGAAAATAATAAAAACTAATAGAGCGATAAAAGTTCTGTATAAATTGTGCAAAAAATTTGATGTGTTCGATAGTTTAAAATTATAAAGGCATCTTAACTCCTAGTGGATTTTGGTGGCAAAAATAAACAAACACCAAATTTAAATAGTACTTTGATCCCTTTTCTAAAGCGCTAAAATTAAACATTTTACTCTTGAAATGACTACTAATTAAGTTTTAACTAATATTTTTTAAATGTATTTCCTAAACTGAGTGAAATTTGCAAAGTTTTTAGCACATTTGTGCTGAATGCCTACATTTGGTCTTTGGTGTTTGGTTATTTTTGGATCGAAATAGTGTGGATTTAAGAAGCTCTTGTCATTTTAAACCATCAAATACATCAAATTTTTGCGCATTTTATATAAAAAATTTTTTGTTCTATTATTTTTCAAATTTTCATTTAACAAAATACATTGGTTTTCTATTTATTTCAGATTTATCGAATTTTATTTTTTATCTTTTCAAAAGTCCGGAGGGCAATGTTAATGAGTACCAGCCGGATGCCGAGACACTGTTTCTGCTACCTTTACGTAGATCGGTCGATTTAGTGGACGAAAAACAATTTTCAGCGCTTATTGTTGTATACAAAAAGGCGAGAATAGCAGCTAAGATAATTTTACCTATACTATGGCAGAATGAGCCATACAATGAATGATTAGAATGAGCCACAAACCCGCAAAATATATGACACTATAACTCATTTTGGAGTTTTAGCAGCACCTAATTAACGATAGAATAAGTCAGAATCACGTGTATTTTATAAATACTGTGACTTACTTTGCTGTAGTGACAACGAAATTTAAAAAAATAGACAACGTGTCTGAAGAGGTTTTTATTTGTTTGTTTTTAAAATTTAGCCTGCTTGGCATTCTTCAAGAACAGTCCCTTTAGTTATATGAACTACTCTAAGTATAGACGAACTAAGAGTGTAAAACCGCTAAATTATCGTCATAAAACTTATAAATAACCTTAATCGTGGAGTTTAGTTTCCCTAAGCAACCTGAGCAAAACGTCAAAAAAAAGCCAAGTTTAAGGTTTAGTTAAAGGTTTTGCATAGGTTCCTTTGAAAAACTAACTTCTAAAGTCCACGATTCAGGTGGTTTATGAGTTAGCCTGTTTTTATTATGATTTATAAAATTTAATTTAATTTAATGCATTTAAATTAGTTTAATTTAATGTTGTTAAAAAATAACGGTTTTAAACTTTTAGTTCGTCTATACTTAAAGTAGTCCATGTAATTGAATAAGTTTTTCTTAAAAAATGCCGCCTGCTTATCATTATTACAATTTATCTCATGCTTATTGGCCTAAAAAAAAACTCGGCAAACCAAAAAACTTTAAAAACGCATATCGCTAGAATGCCACTCCATTGCCGCAGGCAAGCGCAATAATTTAATAACCCTTTTTACTCAATAAGAACAACGTAAAATACAGCGGACCCAAGTAGGCCGTCGTCTGCTGCGCCATTTGTTCGGTGTCCGGCACGAGGATTTTGGGCATCAGGGTCCACTGGGGCGAGAGGGCCGTGTACAAATTTGGACGAATCGTCTCTCGCCACCTGTATATAATGAGCATGTTCATAATGAGGAGCGAGAAAAAGGGCACGAACACCCGGACCAAGGCGTCCCCGTAGGCTGCGTAGTAGGTACGGTAGTCCGGATCGGCGCCCATTGCCGTTAGAGCGATGTCCAGTCCGGACATGGTCCCCGTGCAGTTGGAATTGTAGACGATGGTGATTTCAAACAGGGTGACCAGGCGGAAACTCCCGGCGAACACCAGCACTACCCCTATTAGCAGGAACCTAAAAAATAGGGGACATTAAAACACTTTCCTAGTTAAAATTAGGGCATAAAAACTAGGACATTTAAAAATAGGCCATTAAAAAATAGGACATATAAAAATAGGGTATTACAAACGATATAAAAATAGGGCATCAATATGGGGCGACTTAAAATTGGACATTAAAAACGATTATAAACCAGGGCATTTAAAAATAGAGCGTTAGAAATCTATTTTTAAAATAGGGCAATATTATAGGGCTAATTAAAAATAGGGCATTAAAAACGATATACAAAAGGCAATTAAAAATAGGGCGTTCAAAACGAGTCAAGCCCGCACGGACTTAAAGCTGCTTTGACCGGCGTCTACGAGCAATGAGCAGGTTGCCTTTAAGTAGAATTAGCATATTGTTGTTTGTTAAGGCTGGTTCATAGTTATGTAAAAACGTCCTTTCGACAAGGTCCAAAAAAAAAAAGTCTTTTGGGCTTTGTCAAAAAGACAAACACAGTGTCAAAACGTCCTTTAACCTTTTCCCTTAGGACTTTGTCCAAAGGACAAATTGCAAGTATCATTCATCCTCCGTCCAAAAGAAAAGTCCAAAAGGGTGGCGGAAAAAAAGCACCCGAAAAGAGCGCATGACAAATATCATGAAGCGGAGTTTATTTATAACGTTATAGGTATGATATTATTACGTTATAACTTATTGTAAAATATTACGTTATTATATTATTGTTATTATAAGTTAGTAGCATGTATGCATTAATAGTTTATTTAATAAATTTTTAGACTATACTTTTGTATTTTTTTATAAAAATAAAATTAAATTTAAAAGTATTCGCAAAGTAAATAGATGAAAAATGAAATAAAATTGATTTTGATCTGCTGGGTAATAAACGCTAGAAATGACAAACAATCTGTGTTAGCTTAAAATTTGAACTCTTTAAATTTGAACTTTAAGCTCTTAATATGGGATTTTTCTATTAATAACCACAATACTGTAAAATATTTAAGCAATTTTTCACACTTTCTAATTCTGTTTGTTAAATTTAACAGCTTTTTTTATTTTATATTGGTGGCGATGTTAGTTTTAACATATCTACAATTATACACGGTATTCACAAAACTTTGAATTTTTTTAACATATCTACAATTATACACGATATTCATTTGAACTGGGTGGCTTTGGTCAGAAAACTGTACCGGGTCCACTTTTTGGACAGAGTCTAGTACTTAATATTGTCATCGCACGCTTTCATTATTTTGTTTTAACAAATTTTATTTAAAAACTTGTTTTAGGTAGTTTCTTTTTTTTGTTTTAAAAATGCATTTTTGATAATTTTTAGTCCACGTAAAAATATTGGACTGGAGTTATTTTTCCCGGAAAAACAAAAGGACCCAGTCCGAATGGATCCGGTCGAAAGTTTTATAGATACCAATGAAAATTTTTTCGTTTTAGTTTTTTCCAATTATTATTTTTGTCCAATATTACATAATAAATATGAATTAAGGTTAATTAATTAAGGTTTCAATTAATTGTACACAAAACTTTTAGTTGTTATTCAATCTTGATTGATTTTTAATTCGTTAATTTTCTTAAGTATATTATAATTGTTAAAAAATGATTAATTTCGACGTTCGAATGAGCGGAAACTTTTAAAGTTTCTGCAACTGTACTCGGAATCTTTAAATCCTATCAAGCCAGCGTTGGCAAGGTTTCGTACTATAATTTACATGGAAAAAAAGTAGCAGTTAATAGGGCCATCGACGAATGTCATAGAAATATTTTTTCGAAAAAATAAAATAACAACGGCTACAGTCCCTACAATTATAATTATATAATATAAACAACGATCGTTTTCAGAAAATTCCGGATTATTTTTTTAAGATCACTATTGCAAAAATTAATGAAATAATAGCGTGAAAATCTTTAAAAACTCTGTGCAAAAAGTTTCATATACAATACCGATAACGTAATGAATAAACTCTGCTTCATGATATTAGTCATGCACTCCTTTCGGGTGCTTTTTTTCCGCCTTGCGCACGGGTGCTTTTTTTCCGCCTTTGCCACGGGTGTTTTTTTTCCGTAAACCGTCCAAAAGACGTTTTGGCTTGTCCAAAGGACGTTTTTACATAAAGTATAAACCAGCCTTTACTCGTACAAGGTTGCTTGCTATGTTAAGAAAAATATTTATAAACACGTAGAAGTGCACGCAAACATACGTGTTCAGACACGCACGCAAACAAAAGCAAGAACACGCACAATATACAGTACGCACAAAAAGACACATTCACGCGCATGTATACGCACACACCCACG
>JASAMX010032931.1:0-12249 GCA_030248175.1 Microlaimidae sp. YZB2_3
TCGCCACCATCAATCTTAAAATTTCTATTTCCAATCCTAAATAAATATTAAATTCGTAAATAGAATATTTTGAAAAAATATATACGTATAGAAAGGAAACCTATTAGCCGAAAACTCAAAGTTTTAAATTATTGTCCAAATCCAACCAGTATTAAAGAATTTTTTTTTCAAAAAACCAAGGCGCTTTAAAACTGTGGATGATTTTTTTTCAATATTCTCATGCAATATATATATATTTGTATGTTTGTATACAAATATACTGTTAATACATATTGTGTAAGTGTAGATTCGTGCCAACAATGGTAGAGAGTACGACTTAATTTTTAAAATTAAATATAAATAACACAAATAATATATTGAAAATCAAACCAAGACTAAAATTCAGAACGATTAGAAAATTAAAACTAAGTAATAATTATGTATGCTGATAAAATACGCAAATTTTTTTCAAGGCAAAATGCTGCAAAAGTTCTCGAGCGAAAAAAAGGTGAGTAGAATTTAATAAAAATATAAAATTGGAATATAAATAGAATAAGTAGAATAAATAAAATGCATTTTCGTTAGAAACAATTCGTTGTATTTATTTAAAAAGAACTTTTAGTATTCAAATTATGGTGAAACATCTGAATAATTAATCAACTATTATTAAATTTAAAGTAATTTTTAATTTCTAAGTTTTAGACATGCTTACTCAATTTGCACCAATTTATTATAGTGCTTCCAAATTTATGCACAAAGTTTTCAGCTTTTTTTACCAGTAATAAAAAGGGATTGGCAGATTATAAAAAATATCTCATACCTTTACAGGCTATAAGTTTTCTTTTTACAATTCTTGTAAACATATGCTGATACAATAGATTAGTAACTGCGTTACTATTAATTACTTAGACTATCTTGTTTTATTTAGCATACATGTATATATTTAAATACATTTAAAAGTAAAATATTTTGGCATTCATAATATTTGTAACTGTTAATGTGTATTAAAAGTTCAAATTAAAAAATCATAGTTTGTTTATTTAAGTTTTTTTATTATTTTTAATTTTCTTTTGTATATTTTTATGCATTTTTTGTGTGTAAATATTTTACCTACCTTAGACGAAAACTTGACGACGTAAAATGCGCTGAAAAAGGTTGAAGAAAATAAACCAAATGTAGTTTGCAATATTTGCGTTGTAATGAAAAATAAAGCGCTATAAAAATAATAAAATGAGAAAAACTAAGCGGAATCATTTTTTTAGAGAAAAATATGAATTGGTTTATGTATTTATTTAGTATGGAATTGTTTAACTAAATTTTTGAAGAAACAGTCAAACATTTGCAGAATTATTTGCAGCCTGGCCAAAACAAAGCACTTCCAAATACAAATAAACTACATACTAAAAATGCAATAAACTCTGCAAGTCTATTTTCTAATAGTCTATTATTTTTTATTTTCTATTTGTTTAAGTGAATATTTATCAAAAGAAGTTTTAATGCAGTCAAAATGATCGCTATCACCAGACAATAAGTCACTCATTACTGTTGTTTTTCACTCTTAACATAGAGCTATGTTATTTGAAATGTTTTAAAAATAGAAGTTTAAGGATTTAATATCTAATTAGATTTTAGGGTTTAAGCTTTCTATAATTTAACTTTATAATTTAGTTTCAGGGTGTCTAAAACGCGGTCTTGGCTAAAAGTGCTTCAAATCTTTGCCCGACATGTGTCTGAAACAAACTCAATAAAGAACAATCAGTCAAATTTAGGAAAATTGGATGCGCATGTAAAAATTTGAGAGCAGAAAAGTTGATCGAAGTCGTAACATTTACTGAAATATTTAAATGTAGGCCTAAAACCAAACAAATTTAAGTTCTCATTCTTGCGATTTTAACTTTTCAAAAAATTAACTTTTGGTTGCATTGTTTATAATTTATTCTGCCACAATAAAAATATTGCCTTATTTAGGTTTAAAAATTGTATAATATTAATTTATTATAATGTTTAAAGCATTTTTGTTGCAAATAATACGAAAGATTTTATATCATTTTACAATTTTTAATTCTTAAAACTTCGTTACAATAAACTCTGCAAGTCTATTTTCTAATAGTCTATTTTTTTTTATTTTCTATTTGTTTAAGTGAATATTTATCAAAAGAAGTTTTAATGCAGTCAAAATGATCGTTATCACCAGACAATAAGTCACTCATTACTGTTGTTTTTCACTCTTAACATAGAGCTATGTTATTTGAAATGTTTTAAAAATAGAAGTTTAAGGATTTAATAAATATCTAATTAGATTTTAGGGTTTAAGCTTTCTATAATTTAACTTTATAATTTAGTTTCAGGGTGTCTAAAACGCGGTCTTGGCTAAAAGTGCTTCAAATCTTTGCCCGACATGTGTCTGAAACAAACTCAATAAAGAACAATCAGTCAAATTTAGGAAAATTGGATGTGCATGTAAAAATTTGAGAGCAGAAAAGTTGATCGAAGTCGTAACATTTACCGAAATATTTAAATGTAGGCCTAAAGCCAAACAAATTTAAGTTCTCATTCTTGCGATTTTAACTTTTCAAAAAATTAACTTTTGGTTGCATTGTTTATAATTTATTCTGCCACAATAAAAATATTGCCTTATTTAGGTTTAAAAATTGTATAATATTAATTTATTATAATGTTTAAAGCATTTTTGTTGCAAATAATACGAAAGATTTTATATCATTTTACAATTTTTAATTCTTAAAACTTCGTTACATTATAAAAAAATTGTGTTTATTTTTTTATAGCCTTATTGGGACGGCTATGGGTGCCTAAACCCATTTGATTGCCCAAAACGCTATATCAACACTGTTGCTGGGATAGAGTTTTGGCTCAAAGCCCCAACCTTTATGAAGGATTTATAGGGAGATGATTTGAGTTTTATTCACGATTTTACCAAGTCATTGCGGTGTTCACGGGGCCACGCGAAACTCAACACATGGACGGTTAAAAAATAAATAAATTTTTAAAAAAATTTAAAAACGGGAATTAAAAAATTTCTTTTTAAAAATAAATTGAAAACAAATACTGCAAAACAAGTTTGTAATTAATGTTTTGTTTATAAAACCAGTCATAACTCACGAACTTATTAAGCAATTGTAAAAATTAAACTATCATTTTACTCGTCAAATGCTTTAAAATCTAATGGTGTATATAGTTTTAACTATTTCGAAATTTTTGATTTGATTAATAAGTTAAAACTTTCTAATAATTCACACAATAGCTCATCAAAAACTATTTTGATATTATTGTTCTCTAACGAATATAACAAATACAACGATAGTTAAATTGTAAAGTTTAATTTATGATTTCTAGAGTTATGATTAATTTTATATAGTGCTAAAGTTAAAGTCAACAAAAAAAACCAGAATTCATTTAACACATTAATCAGATCCATTTAGTGCCCTAAGTGAAGCACGCCCCAAGCGAGACGCGAAGCGGACTAATTAGACCACTTGAAAACCAGATTTTTAGAAAGTTTCAATTAGGGTTTTATAATTATACGGTAGTGTCGTTTTAATTAGGGCACACAATCCATTACAAGCCCTAACTAGGAATCCTTTTTTTTAAACAAAAATGCAGGAACATTTGAATGTCCAATTATGGTGCACCTAATTTGAACAAATATTAGCAAAAGCAGTATATATTCTTCAAAATATATGAAGTCGTATATTTCCTCACAATTATTATTTTATATATTTTTTGTCCCATGGCCATGCTTTATGCATAAGAATTAATGCTAGTTTACAAAACTCACAGACGATCGCACCAATTTGTTTGGTTTTTGAATTGTAAAATTTTTCCTCATCACAAATACTGTATTTTTTTAGATGAATATAAAAAGGTTCCGCTACGGTCCTATTTGGGACAATTTTGGCCGATTTGTTGCCGAAAAATCTAAAAAATTAAAATCCTTCGTACTTAATCCCTTGTTAATTTACAAAGCCTACAATTTTAGCTTATTCATTATTGCGAGAATTTTTTATAAGTATGAAACTTACTTTGCATCTACCTCCATTGATACTTCCTTTCCGCCAGGTAATACAATCTCCAAAAATATAGTGCCTTCTAACGTACTCATGTCTTCTTCCACCGAAAGACACTCTAAAAACAATGAGTATAAAAACAATTTATCTCTAACAAAAATTAATTTTTAAATTAAAAAAAATTTTTGGGGCGTATCATTTTAATAAAGTTTAAAATAAAATTTCCCCGTTCAATTGAATGAAGTTTGCCGTTTCAATTACTGCAAGAGGTAAAAATATTCCGGGCATTGCCCAATTTTTTTTACCAAAATTTTTTAGTTTATTATGGTGTATACATAATACTAAATATAAACCAGACCCTGCTTTTGGCTACTGGACAAACACAATAAATTTATTACGAGGTTTATTACTACTTCTACTAAACTATTACTATCGTGGTCAGAATTACTATAAATTTTGGTGATAAAAAATCAATAAACGAAATCTGTCCATGTATTTTCTAATTCATTCAGCTTAATTTATTGGAAGCCTTAGCAGGTTATTATTTCACAATTATACGAAGTTTTATGCATTCAAATAATAAAAAAACGTAAGAATACAAGAATATAAAATAACAAAAGAATGAAACAAAACAAAACTGGTTCTTTCAGTTCTGGCATTAAGTGTCGTTTATATTACCAATTTATCCTATTTTTAAGTTTTTTAGGTTTTATGTTTTTCTGTATCAATTTATCCAGCAAACAAAAACGGGACATTAAATATGAATTCGCACTCCCAAATGTGTTACATTTCTGTGTAAAAACAGCAATACGGGGTCTTTGGAGTCGTTAACAGGGAACTTGGAACCGTCGGAAAATTTTGGTAACTTGAAGTCGCAAAAACGAGAACTTGTAGGCGAAAGTAAAAAATAGCTTGAATTATGTTTAGGTTTAGGTTTAGGCGTAGGTATAGTTTTTAGTGAGTTCCCACTTTTAACTTCAAGCCCACATCCAGCTCCGAGTATCAATTTTCGGCTTCGAGATACAGTTCTAATTTCCCTAGGCTCTATAGTGGTGATTAGGCTCTCTTTTGCCTGGGCATTATCGTTTTAATTAATTTGAAAATTTGCACAAGAAAAGAGCGGAGCTCCGAAAACTGGAAGTCCACTCAGGAGCTTCAGAGCTCGGTCCTTGTCGCTGATGAATTGAAAACATCAGTGATAAACCTGCATTTGTTACAACATAAATTTTTTCACCGATGGATCCACCCACTCATTGCAATAAACAATTCTAATTAGAATTTTAATTTTCAAAAGGTGTTTATTCCAAAAAATCCAATGGTTTAAAGTACAAAATTAAAAAAACAAACATATATAAGCTCAGGAGACTGAGAAGTGAACCGGGATGGTAAAAAACAGCGGATATTTTACAATGAAACTCTAAAAAACTTGTTTTATTAAAATTTTTGAATGAACTTTTTTATAGAAACAACTTTTTCACCTATTATCTTCACATCCCTATTTGTAAAAAAACAACTTCAATAATTTTCAATCAGGACACAAATGTAAGACCGAACAAAATAAAATCTTCAATTGAATTTCTTTGCGGTAAAATATACATTGTATTTTTACGTCGCTTAATCACTCTGAAAACATTTACCAAACAAAAACTGACAAGTGATGTAGTAAGAATGCAGTAAAATATTCATAAAGATTAGCTATTAGAGACGCAATAATATTTTACAAGGGCGTATTAAAAAACACAGCTCTTAGCTTTATATTTCAAAAAGTACACAAAAATATTTTTGAAAGATAGCTAACTTTAATTTTTAATAGGCAATAATATCTTGAACAACCCCACTTTAGTTTAGTTCAATAAATTTACATAAATAATTTTCTGGACATTTAAAAAGTATTTGCCAGTGACACAGAAATGCCTTAAACTAAATACAAAGTAGTTTGTGTGTTTGTTATTTTTCATTAACCGTTGATCACGCGCACGCCCATTTTATGACGACCTTAAAACAATTTTAAAACGTAAAGCTAGTTATGAAATATTTTAGTTTTTTTGTTAGTAAATGGTCCTTGTTTTTTTATTTTGACAAACAATTACACAAGCCACATAATTAGAAAGACTACACAACCAAAAACTCCTTCTGCTGTGACAAAAATAGTTTTTTTATAAATTGTATCAATTGTAGTGCTCAATGAAACTTTCATCCAACGAAAAAGTATACATTACTCCCAGAGAAAACAAACAAAAAGAACTTGTGGGTTTTTAGATGTGCAAATCAGATGCAGCTCTATTTTGATTATCTAATATTATGAGCAGTAAAAAACAAAATTTAGATATATTATTTGAATAAAAGAAATATGAAAACAGTATTGTCAAGAGCAAATTGAAAAGGCGGATCTATCACGTCAGGATTTTAAGGACCCTCAAAATGTCATATAGTATTCGTAATCACGTCATATATGTTTTGGTCTGTGGGAATAGCTATTGGAGGAACCCAATTAGCGGTTGGGAAAATAATGATCTCCAATAAAAGTAGAGATCTCCAATTTTTCCCAAGCGCTAATTGACTAAAAGTGATTCTTTAACGTCATAACTCGATGAAGATTTTTAACACTGCTAATCTTCTGTTTAAATGGAGGGGTTTTGACCATCGTGATTGCGACATAAAGAGCCAACATATTTAAACAAAGAATTTATAAAAATTTACCAAACAAAAAGTATTTTTGCAACCAAATAAAATTACTAACAGAATTTGACAAGTAAGGCATTAAAAACATCTTGGTACTTAGAACCAACTAAATTTTAAAAATATGCCTCGTCCAACAAAATCACCACTTAAAAAACCATCCAATATGTTGTTAAAAATTAACTCAATTATACCGAGCCAAAAACACAAAACATAAAGCAAAATCTTTAAATTTTTACATTATATCGTTAAAATTTTCTAACAAGTGGTTTCCTACAAATCCTTCAGGTTCACTTATCTTTAATGGTCAAAAACCCCTACAACTAATTTATATTGAACAATGATAAAGGCCTTAGTCGGCAGCCGTGATAATATGTACTTAAAAAAATTTTAAATGTGCTGTCCGGTACATAATTGAATTTTTTAACATTTATTTTTTCATTAGTGAAACCTGTGTTAAAGCATCAAGAGCTATCCGCAGCAATAAAAAGTTATTTTAATTTGCATACCATTTATAATAATAAATAAGCAGATAGTTTAAATTAAGAATTTTTGTTGATTAAATGGTGAATTTTGTAATCCACCGAGAGTTGAATTTAGCCTAACTAGGTGTTTTGATTAAATATTCATTTAAAATAAAATTTACAATTTAATTCAAAACATTTTATAATAAAACATTTAATTTTCTAGTCATTGAGAAATTTATCAGCAATTCACCAACCATAGATATATGTGAGAGGTTTTACGACAATCATTACAAATCATACCAGACTATACCATATATTAATCGTAAGCCCGAACATAAAACTTAAAAAAAAACGAACATAAAAATTTAAAAAAATATATAATAAACAAATATCATAAAATATTTTACATTTCACATTTTGATTGTCAAGAGCAGTCTTATAACGGGGGGCGCGGGAGCGCCAACCATAATTAGAGAACGTGGGTAAATTTTGAAATTCAGAACCTTCTTCTTCTTCTTCTTCTTCTTCTTCTTCTTCTTCTTCTTCTTATTATTATTATTATTATTATTATTATTATTATTCCAACGCTCCATCCTTAAAAGCGATATTCCTCATTCGTTACTGATTCATCAAAAATAAACATGGGCTCATAAGAAAGCAGAAGGAATTACGCAACTTTCTTAGGAAGCACTTTTTTGATTTAGGTCCTTGTTATCGATTTATTGATCAAAATAAAAAATTTCAAAATAGACAAATAAAAACTCCCAACCGCACAATAACAGCCTTTTGGCAACAATAAGGATTGTACAGAGCAGACAACCAACATCCCCTCATAAAAACCGCACAAAAAAAGCAGACCGGTTTTAATTGGTGGCAGAAACGGAACAAGTTCCCAGCGCCATCTGCTTCAACCGCGCGGAAATCGGCGAAAACAACAGAGTACTTTTTTTTAATTCTTGCATTACTGATGACAAAATTAATTCAAAGTTTTATTTATTAAAAAAATAATAAGCATTGGTGGCGCGGGAGCGCCACGCGCCGGTAGATAATCATCGGTAGTGCGGTAGTGGTGCCACACTGCAATTTAACCCACCGCACCGCGCCAACTATACTTAGAGAACGTGAGTAAATTTTGTAATTCATGTCCATCATCTTTTTTTATTATTATTTTTACTTTAGAATTATAATTGCAATCATTGGCGCACGGCATCGCGCCAACTATATTTAGAAAACGTAGGTAAACTTTGTCTGGAGCGCCACTGCACCGCACTAACTATAATTAAACAACGTGGGTAAATTTCGTAATTTAAATTCATCATCTTCTTATTATTATTTTTTTATTTAAAAAAGTATATCTCGGCAACGGAATGATTATAAAGCTAAAACTATAGTTTATTAGGCTATTTTTTAATTTAATTCAAAAAAAGTGGTAGACTAGCCTTGAAAAATGCTCTAAGAATAGAGCAGGAAAAAGGGCGATTTTTCCCCGGGCGTACGTTTAGACAGAAAAGATGTGGACTAGTCTGAGATGGACATTATGTGGACTATAGAAAATTTGCATTTGGTTTGGGCAGCTTCTCACTAAATAAAAATTTCTACCATATGATAATGATTTGTTTATAAATTTATCTAATCACCAGCACTGTTGCATTTTTGTAGTTTGATAAAATGTCAATTGAAAAAATTATACTCACAGCAATCTTTGACAACGCGAAATCGCCACTTTTACAAATTTATAGTTGTTTCTTACACATAAAAATATAACCTTCAAATTGAAAAAGTGACGATTTCGCGCTTGTCAAAGATTGCTGTGAGTATAATTTTAACAATTGACATTTTATCAAACTAAAAAAATACAACAGTGCTGTGTGATTAGATCAATGTATAAACAAATCATTATCATATGGTAGAAATTTTTATTTAGTGAGCAGCTGCCCAAACCAAATGCAAATTTTCTATAGTCCACATAATGTTCATCTCTGACTAGTCCACATCTTTTCTGTCTAAACATACGTCGGGGGAAAAATCGCCCCTTTTTCCTGCTCTATTCTTAGAGCATTTTTCAAGGCTAGTGTTATATTAAAAATATTTAAAAATTCAATATTTTATCATTTAATTCTTATAATTTGTTCGTTCTCACGTAAAAATCAGATATAAGCTATATCAAAAAAATATAACACAAGAGAATGTCCGACTGTACACTAAATTTTGACCAAAATTTTGCTAGAAAAGTAGCACTTTCGAACTTTTGTGCGACTTTTCTAGCAAAAATCCGTTATTTTCTGCTGTTTTTTTGCGCTACGATGTTTAACAAAGTGTTAGCTTTTTTGCAGTGTGGGACTGCGACTTTTTTTGCACGCCATACTGCTTTATTGGCACTGCTATTATTTTAGCACTGCGAGTCCGGCTGCACGACAAAAAAAACACTGACGCTGGTAGTGATTTTTAATGGATTAAAACACTTCGAAACTGGTTTTATTAAATTTTAAAAGGTGGAAAGTTACTTTATTTTATTAAAACTAAAAAGTTTTCACATTTTATCGTAAAAAAAAACGATTTTTACTCATCTAAACACAAAATTTTTGCTTCTCTTTGTTTTTTTTTGTTGTGCAGCTAGACTTGCAATGCGAAAAGAATCGCAGTGCAAATAAAGCAGTATTACGTGCAAAAGAAGTCGCAGTCCCCACTGCAAGAAAACTAAAACTGTGTTAAAAATCGCAGCGCAAGAAAACTGGCAAAAAAAATGGAAAATTTTTCGCTAAAAAACTCGCACACCAGTTCGAAAGTGCGACTTTTCTAACAAATTTCGGTCAAAAATTTAGTGTACAGTCGGACATTCTCTTGTATTACATATTCCTGGCTATATTAAATATTTTAATAACACTAAAGATAAGGTGCGGAATACTAAATCATGGCGCTTTTTTTCGCTTGGATTTTGGTATCAATCGATGCGTCAGCTTTCACTGAGTAAAAAATTGTATTACAAAAAAAATTAATTTTCAGCGGTTGTCCAGATATTAGCAAGAGTATCGCTTGGTTATTCCAGATAATTTTTGCTTTTTTACCAAACACCAGCCACGTTGTGTTTTGTTTGCTTACGTTGGACTTTGCAAATGCATTCTTTCTCGTAAAAATTCGAATGTATTTAAGGGGTCCGTATAAAATCCCCATAGACAAATTCCCCATAGGCCAAAATCCCCATAAACGTTACAAAATCCCCATAAGGTGGTGTAAATTCCCCATGAAACAGTGCAAATTCCCCATAAAGTGGTGTAAATTCCCCATAAATATAATGTGTTTGCAGTATTTCCTTAAAATTTTAACGCTTGGAAAATACAACAAAACTTTATCATGATAAAGTTAGCTTGATTTTAGGGCTTTGCTTAGGCTTAGGAAAAAATTAAAACATTTTTAATACTTTTATAATTAAAACTTAGTTTTTTTAACACATTTTAGTTTGCAAACGCATTTCTGATTGTTATGGGGAATTTGCACTACTTTATGGGGAATTTGGCCATGGGGATTTTACACTACTTTTATGGGGATTTTGCACATCACCGTATTTAAGATATTGTATATGCAAATTTTGTAATGAAAATATGCAAAATTTTTAATTTTACTAATTTCCATGCCTTTTTTTATTATATTCCAGTTATAATGTTTTATTTTAAATATATGATTTCGTGTATTTTGAGTTCAGTTCAATATATTGGCACGCGTTTTTTTAATCTCTCATCCGGCGTACATATTTACTGTTATTTGGCTGGCTGAGCGGCAAAAAAATCGACGGAATAATGAAGCGATAATATATAGACAACTGCTGAAAATTAATTTTTTGTAATACAATTTTTCACTCAGTGAAACCTGACGTATCGATTGATACCAAAAACCAAGCGAAAAAAATACACCATGTTTTAGTATACCGTACCTTTAAAGGTATACTAATTCATGGTGTATTTTTATTGCTATTTAATTAATAGTAATCGATGTATTAGGTCACACTGAGAAAAAAATTGTATTACATCAAAAATTAATTCCTAACGATTAAAGAGTTATTAACAAGAATAGCGCTTGGTTATTTTCAATGTTGTTTTAATACACAATTTTTCAAAAGAAAACAGTTCTACTGAACAGATATTAACAAAACTCAACATAATTCATGGTAGAATCTCAAAAAGCTTAAATTTTAATTTTGGTTTCATTCTGAAAAATATTTTATAAATAATGCCATTTTAAAAACATCATATTCCAAAAATGGTGTTTGGTGTTTGTTTTATGGTGTGTTTTAGAATATTTTTATAATTAAAAAATGTAAAATTTAAAAAAGTGAAATGTCTTTTTTAATGTAATTCGCTTTTTTTAAAAGCAAAATATAAATATAGCTTACTGATAATACCAGAATAATGGCAAACAAAAAAAAACACCAATTAACACACCAATTGTAAAAACAAATTAATTTTTTTTAAATGGCAATTACTCATTTAATAGTTTTTTGAATTAAACCAAATTTAAGATTCCAGCTTTTTGGCATCTTGGCATAATTCATATTAAGTTTTACAATTATCCGCTAAGTAAAAATTTTTTCTTTTGAAAAATGGTAAAAAACAACATTGGAAATAACCAAGCGGTATTCTTAATAATAACTTTTTAACCGTTAGGAATTAATTTTTGGTGTAATATATTTTTTTCTCAGAGTGACCTAATACATCGATTAGTAGTAATTAAAAAAGAATACAAAATACACCATGAATTAGTATACTGCACTTTTAAGCAATTTATAAAATTGGCATTGTAAGTAAAATGCTCCATACAAAAACTTGGAAACATGTTGATTCTTCTATTATGTTTCACAAAAAATATATTACAAATAACAAAAAATTCCTTATTATTTAAAAAGCTTCTTTAACCACACAAAAAATACGCAAAAATATGATTGCTGAATGTAAAATGTAGAAAAGGTAAACAAAAAAGACCTAAAGTCGAAGGTAACATGTGTTCCAGCAACAAAGAACAAATTTAATCGAGAAAATTGATTCGTTTTGCAAATATAGCAACCTTTTATGTAGTTAATATGTAGCAATATGTAGTTGAACCAAGAA
>JASAMX010032932.1:0-10000 GCA_030248175.1 Microlaimidae sp. YZB2_3
TTGTAAAAAAATTCGGTTAGTTATACGGTTAATAACCTGGTCCTAAAAAGCAAAACTTTTGTATTAATATCAAAAGAAACGGCGTTTGGTATGCTATTACACAAATTTTTTTCGAAAACTACTTTAAAATTTGAATAAAAAAATTTTAAAATTTGCCTTTGGTGAGTTTTTTGATTGGGGGAGCAGACTTGTGCGCGGTCTGGAATGCCTCAGTTTTATTAGAGACCGCCCCTCCGTTTTATTTCTCCCCACCCCGCGAAAAAAATTGTCCCCACTGCAGGGGCAAACCACATGACGTAAAACACCTTGTCATATTATGCCTTCAACATCCAACGACACTCAAAATAGAAGATCTTCGGGAAAGACCAGCGGATACGGTCAGATTCCTCAAAGGAATAACTTGAAGCCCCGGCTATGAACAACAACAACCTATTATGACGCCATCATCGCAAAATTTTTGCAGTTTTTAGTCTATTTAAATGCGCTTTTAAGCCAATTTAGACCTATTTTTACTCAAATTTCGCTTTTTTCTGTTTTCCTCCTTTTTTCTTTTTTTCCCCTGCTTGCTTCCCCCGTTTTAAACAAAATGTTCTCCCCGTGCCCCTCCCATTTTCGAATTACCCCTCTCTCAATAAACCCCCCCCCCCCCCGAGGGGGCGGAGGGGAGGCAATGCTTAGGTCTAAGGGAGGGAAAGTAAGCCCACGAGTTTGCTGGGCTGGGCCAGTAAATAAGGTTTGTACTCCGGTCAAACTGCGTTATTTTTTTCTCAGATAAAGAAATTTTTATGATTCTTTTTGCTCAAGATTTTTTTTGCCGAGTATTAGTTAAAACGCACGTACACTAAACTGTTCTCGACTTTTATTTGTTTTATAATTAAGCGGTTTATTTACTTTAAGGATATTTTTACTGAAGTTGACAATTTTACAGAAACATTAATGTATTAATATCAAACACTAGCATACCCGAAAAGAGAATCGATCGATTTGTTTATTCTAGAGTAAAGGGGACAGACATTATTATAAAAGAAATATTTTTGGGATTAAAGCACTAAGGACACCTTAGATTTTTTTATTGATTTTTTTCTGGAAGGTATCTGTTAAAATTTATGGTCAGTTCACTCAAAACCATTTTTATTTCATGAATTTTAGTCTAAAATAAACAAAAAATTGTAGGAAAGCGACGAAAGTAGCAGTGAAGACGAAAGTAGCAGCAGTTCTGAAGATGAATCCAAAGCTGCTACCAAGGAACAAATTAAAGAAAGAGTTATGGCTCGGATACAGGTAAATAAAATAACCAGTGCTACTTTGATTGCATGTTATTAATATTTTTTAAAATAATATTTGTATGTAAAATATTATATTTCGTGCTTTTGAATTTAAATTAATAACTAAACTTTGTTGTTGTTTTAGAAGCGTAGAGAAGAAGCTGAGAACAAGAAGTCGTTGGATAATTTAAGATCTCCGGTTATTTGTGTACTTGGGCACGTTGATACCGGAAAAACTAAAATTTTGGATTATGTGAGTTGTTTTTAAATGTAGTTATTTCTATTGATTAAAAAGGTTAAGTTTTGTAATTTTTTATTTTAAAAAATAGAACTTGATTTTCACAGCTTTTAGTGTTTTATTTGCCATCTTTTATTAACGATTACTTTCTTATGAAGTGCTTGAACTTGCTTAAAATTTTTTTTCAATCAGAGTTTTATTATATAAATAATTCTTAATTACTTTTTTCATAAAAAATTTTTATAATTACTTCTTGATTACTGTTTTAAGATCCGAAGAACTCACGTACAAGATTCGGAAGCTGGCGGAATCACTCAGCAAATTGGAGCCACGATGGTACCAGCCTATGCCATCAAGGAGCAAGGCAAAGCTGTCAAAGAAGTACACTTTTTTCAAAAATAAAATTTATATTTAAAGTGGCTAACGGTTAAAATTTTTAGAAAGCGTTTTAAAATTGCTTAATGGTAATGTTGGCAATTGGCTGATAAAATACACTAAATTTATTTCCCAAAATTTTGTTTCGACTCATTTTTGAAGTTTTCTTTATTGATTCTGCAAATCTGTCAGTGCAGTGTGCTTGCGCTTTTTGAATGATTTAATGCTACAACTATTGGAAAAAAAATTTTGAATAGTGTTTTATTTTATTATTTTCTGGAAGTTATGTTGTACTAAACCTTAGGTTTTTAAAATTTTAGTTCAATCCTGATAAGCTAAAAATACCAGGCTTCCTAATCATTGACACACCTGGCCACGAATCTTTTAGGTAAGTAAAAATTAAATCGTTTGTTATTCAGCTAGTTTTTCCTAATTATAATGAAAGTTTAAATTTTTCTGTCAAAAGATAAGATTCTTTAAACTATCTTTGACTTTAGTAAAAAAAAATTGACTTTTATGTTATTTGAATATTTTGTTCGTGTAAATAAATGATAAAGTTCTATAAATCATTTGTTAATCAGTAACTTATTGTTCTACAACCAGCTGTTTTAGCAATCTTCGATCCAGGGGATCTTCCTTATGTGATATCGCTATTCTAGTCGTGGATATAATGCACGGAATTGAACCGCAAACGCTGGAATCTATTAAGCTTTTGCTCAAGCGGAAAACACCGTTTGTAATCGCACTTAATAAAGTAACCTTTTTTTGAGTTTTTTTAGAAAAAATACTTGCACAAAACACCTTCAAAACATTTCAGCTCTTTTTTTAAAGCATTCTTGCAAAATGTTAAAGGAGCAGTCTTGTAAATAATTGGGTTTTTTTTAATATAAACGGCACAACAAATTTTAAACTATTCCCCGTGTTCTTGGATTTACAAAAAGATTTTATTTATATTTTATGCTTCAATAAAAATTTTTTTTAGATATTGTGGATCTAAGAACACCAAAACACAGACAAACTAAGTTTAAACCGACCTATCATACTTTTTAACAAGGATAATTTACATTAACAAAATACTTAGCTTGCATTACACTATTTGAAACTTTGATCCCCTAAACAACAAAAATTGTACAATCTTGGGAACTTTGATCTCTAAAAACATAAATTACTTAGTTTTGTGTTTAAAAAAAACACAAAGCTTTCGTTATAATTTGTGTCCAATGGCAATTATTTTATGTGAACTTTATTTATAAAAACGATTTTCTGCGATTTCTCGAGGTTTTTTACGAGTTTTTAACTGCACATCTCGACGAGTTTTTATTAATAAATAATACCCCCTCCCCACTTAGAAGTGAAGAGGGGAAAAAATTACCCCCCCCCTTCAATTTTGGAAAATGAAGAGAAGTTTTTAAAATGACTTCTAACTGCCTCCAAACTTAAGTTTTGGGATCAAAATAAATGTTCTAAGCAATAAAAAGCTCAATGCAATAAAAAGGGCTTTTTGACCTAAAGTTAGTGTTTTTTACCTATTTTTCTTCCAAATTGAAAAACGATATAGGTAAATGCACTCCAGAAAAAAAAACAATATGGCTAAAATGCGTTTCTCGGATTTTTACCCCACCCTCCTAATTTGAGGTTTAACCCCCCCTACTCCGGACCAACCTTTCCATGTATGGGTGGACCCCCACCCTACCCCCCTTGTTTATTTGTCTTTCCATTGTCTTTCCATCATTGCAAAAGCGTTAGTTTAAAACAACATTTTTTACTATGTTTTTTTACCCGAAACAATATTCTTTTCACTTTTATTCAATTTTTAATATTTAATTACTCTGATTTCAGATTGATAGATTGTACGAATGGAAAAAAAACTGTCACAAAGACGTCCGACAGGTTCTGGAATCCCAACATCAAAATTGCAAAATAGAATTTCAAGACAGGCTTAAAGAGACTGTGAGACAGTTTGCAGAGCAGGTATTTTAAAGCTTACAAACATAAAATAGCTATAAACAAAACTATGGTTATTATTATTATTATCAAAATTAAAACGTGATACTGTTAGTTTTTTAAACTAATTATGGGAAGAAAGTAGTTTTACTGTCTTTCAATGAATTTTTTTGTCCCATTCAAGCCATAATTTGTTTCGTAAACATGTCGTCAGCTATTCAAAAGATGACCCTTTTTCGGTGATTTTGTACTTGAAAGATTCCTCAATGGGGATGAAAAATTTAGTTACAAAATAATCCACTTTTAAAAGCGGCAACATTCTAGTTTTATGTAGGGTAACTGACTTAATTTCGGCCACCTTTTTTAATTTTTTGGGATAAGTTTTTTCTGGTTTTTCCAATCGACCCAAAATTTGGTCTAAAAATCAAACGATAGCTATTTTTGTTATTCCAGTGTAAAATTTTAAAATTTCTGTTGCACTCAAAGATCAGTGGAGGTTTAAAGTTCTTTTTTTATAGTGGCCGAATTTAGGCCGCGAGCCATTAACTTCGGCCATCTAGAAAAAACTGGCTATAACTATTGCCAAACTGAACAATAAAAATTTTTAAAGGTTGCAGATTTATCCTTATGTATTGTTCTTGGTACATATAACTTAATTTTTCCCGTTTGCAAACTTTAATAGTTATTAGCAAGACTTTAAATAGTTATGTCAAAACCTTAAAAAAAACAAGTTTTAATAACCTGTATTTTTTTGTTGAATTTTAAATTTTGACCTAAAAAACGTCAAAAAAAGTCAAACGAGCGAAAAACTGTTTTATAAATACGGTAGTACAGTATAATATTTAAAAACAGTAAAAAACGGCAGGTTCTTTCACCTAAATTTTAAGGTGGCCGAAATTAACGGAATCTTAAAATGCGCAGTTAGTTAAACGCGTTGCAAAGTAATTTTGAAGAAAATATCAAAACATGAAAATTACTAATTTTGAGCCTTAAACAGAAGATATTTTAGGATTATATAGTGCTTCGTTCTAAATTTGATGCAGTTTAAACACAAAGCAAAAATTAAGAAAATAACAAAAAAAATCACTTTTTGTATGAAAATGTTGATAATGCAGAACAACAAAAATAAAAAACTTTTGCAAAAACACTTTATTCATTATTAATCCACTCACTTTTGTGCTAGTTCTTTTGTATTCTAAAAATAAGCCAATTTTTTAACACCCTAAATTGGTGGCCAAAATTAGGGCCTGGCCGAAATTAAGTTAGATACCCTAATAGCTTGATTGTGTGTTAAAATTGGTGCTGTATTTGTTGAGATATTGCATTTTCCAAACCTGTGCACTGTTTTCTTCCTAGATTATTATGGGAAAAGGCGGGGGGGGAATTTTTTAAACGGTTGTGGATCATGGGAGAGAAACGGGGAAAAAAGCGAAGGATAACGAGAGAAAAAGGAAAAAAGGACAAAAAAAGCAAAATTAATGTAAAATATGTCTGAATGGCTTAAATAGTGTTAAAATGCGCTAAAAACTGCAAAAATTTTGAAGAAAAAAAATAGGTAAAATTTTTTTGTGTTTTTTTCATTTTTGAGCGGGGGGCGGCGTTAAAACAGGGAGGGGGGTCAACACTAATAAAGTGGGAGAAGGCATTTCCGGACCATAAACAGGTCGGCATTTTCCATGCCAAAAACTGCGATTTTTGGCAAAAAAAACGACTAATAAAAAAATTTCGAACAAACCTAATCCTGATTTTAGCAGAATATTTAACACCAAAAATGTATTGCGCATGCAGCAAACAGTCAATTATGCGTGATTTTAACTGTTTTCTTATTATTAAAAAATCTAATCAAGCATTCTAAAGAATTTTTTTAACATATAATTCTTAATATATAGGAAATAACATAAGCAATTGATACTACACAATTTTTCGGTTTTTTTCTAGGGTTTAAATGTGGCGTTGTCATGGGAAAACCCGGACACAAGCGAATACATTTCCATGGTCCCAACCTCCGCCCATTCTGGAGACGGGATGGGCAATCTCATGACTTACATTGCACACAGGTGTCAAACCGACCTTAAAGAAAAGATCGCCTTTCGAGAAGAACTTCAATGTACTGTGTTAGAAGTGAGCCGCTTTTTAAGCCTTTAAACTTATTCTGTTGTTTTTTTAAACTGGCACAGTATGAATCTATATTGTTTCTTTTATATGCTGTTGCATGCAGATAGGGCCCGACCGGATTGGGATTTTGAGATCCTGCCAAATTCGATTGGATTGAAAGTCAATCCAGCCGGATCAAATATTTTACCAGATCAGATCTGATGAATCATAGTATAAATCATTTTTGTGTGAAATAGCTCTAACTAATTTATAATATGCGTATTTTAACATAAAATAGACATAAATAAATAATATATAATAATATAAAATGTTTTGTTACTATACTGATGGGTCTTCATAAACCCTTATTTAGTTCTCATCTTAGTCTATTTTGTTACTTAATCTTGTTTGGTGGAGATGCAATTCATCGGCAACTATTTTCTTAAAATAATAATAATTTGATGGGCAATCATAATTAAACCTTATGAGTTTTTTTCAAAACTATTAAAATATAGTGAGCAGTAATTTCATTGAAAAGAACTGTTGGTACTTTTTGCCTGAACAAGACTGGTGGAAACAAAATGCTGTTTAAGTCATTTTATTTTTTAAGCAGTATTTTGTCGCGCTGTTAGCTTGTATGAGCAAAAGTGCCATCATTTTTAAATTAATTTAAAATAATAATAAATAAACAATGACAGAATTATATTTATATTAATTTATATTTATTATAATATCCAGTGGGAAATATTTATTAATTTTACTAAAAATTTATATTAGTTATAAATATACAAGCTATTTATATTTTTTAAATATTAAATAAAGCTTTTATTATGTCTGGTTAACCCTTAATGTTCCAGTAATATATTTTTAAAAATATTGTATTTATTATTCATAATATGAAGTGGTATTCCCACCCAGCTGCTGTGTCATTGGATTTACCAAAATTCAATACTCCCTCTATTTTTATTTGATGTTTAGTCTATTTCATGGGTTGACCATGTATTGATGTATTAAACTAAGGATATCTTGCTAAGTAGAAGTGCGACTCATAAGCAAGGTTTTGCTACACAAATAATTTTAAAGTAATGTGTAATTTTTTAGTTTATACGTCTAACAAAAAAAGCAAAAAAATATAATAATTGACATTGACACGTAAGAAAAAACCGGCATTTACCTGATCTGAAAAAAAATCCGGCTGGATCGGATCAGATCAAAAAATGGCTGGATCTTTTAGATTGCCGGATCGGATCCGATATCCGGCCAGGTCCTAGTTGCAGATGTTGACTAAATTTTTAATATTAATTTTAAAAAAAATTAATCGAAAAAAATTAAAGCTATTGCAAACCCTTCTGGCTTGTTCCGAAATAAACCGTTAGCTATCACTTTTGTATTAACGCGTTACATTCTATTAATTGCAGCCATTAAACATTACTCTTTAAAATTATTTTTAAGTCTGTTAATTTTAGGTAAAGGCGTTACCAGGCTTAGGAACCACCATTGATGTAATATTAGTCAATGGAACCTTGAAATATGGTGATGTGATCATTTTAGCGGGTACAGAAGGACCAATTGTTACACAAATCAGAGAATTACTTATGCCGCAACCATTAAAAGAGCTTAGGGTGAAAGTAGGTTTAGTTTTAATTATTTGTCTAATGTTGCTTCAGTTCTCAAAATGTTAACAATCACCTGATTGTTAACAATTAGTTAAAACATATTAAAACTATATTATTTATTTGTTAAAAAAATTAAGTGTAATTAATAAACGATTATTTCTCCTCAAAACCATAATAATTTTCACCAAAAGTTCATTCTGTAGACAATTTTTGCAAACAAAAGAATTATTTGATTTAAAAATTAAGAAAAAAGTACATGTTTTGATCTCCAGTCTAGCTATTGCATGTAAGACATACCTTATTATTATTCAACCCGTTTTTGACTATTAGTTGCTATGAGTTCTTTCCATACATGAGCATAGGGGAGGGGTTGGCATAGGTGAGAACGGTCCGGGAAACTAGGGGGTGGTTACCCGGGGTAAATAGAATTTTGAATTCTAGGAGGGGGGTCCCAGGAGGATTCGGACCGGACCCCCCTAGCTTTTTAGGGGCGGTCGACCCGGGGTGCAAAGAGAGGGGTCAGGTGGGGTCTGGTGTCCAAAGCAAAACAGTTTTAAACCATAATAATTTTAATAATTGTTCTTTTTATAGGATAATACTACATTTTATTAAATAAAAAGCGATATTCTGGTGTAAAAAGAATGTCAAAACATGAATATGTGTTAAAAATTAACGTTTTTGGAAGAAAATTTGTATAAAAAAGTACCTAAAATTTTCCCGAGGGGGAAGGGGGTCAGATTTCAAATTATAGAGGAGTGTCAGGGGTAAAAAATTCGGAAATTCGGGGGGCCCTAGATTTTTGTCTAGGGGGTCCCAAAATTTCAAGGCTAGGGGGGACCCCACCCTGCTCCCCCCCTCTTTCTCACCTATGGGGGTACGTTGGGGTTCACCACTCCCCTAGCCTTGAAATTCGGACCCTCTTCTCCCTAAAAAAATCTAGCCCCCCTCCCCCAAAAATTTTAAAATTTGACACCCTATCCAGCTCTAGAATTCCAAATTGACCCCCTCCCCCCCTCCTTCCGAGCAAAATTTTGGGTATGAATTTAGGTCAGATTACTGTCACAAACACTATTTTGTAGTAAAAAAACAGTACTTTTGTGCACTTTTTATACGCGAATAGCATATTTTAGTATATAAAATTCTATATTAGTGCTAAAAATCTTTAATAAATGATTTATTGTGACTTTGTTTGGAAAACGAACCCCCTGAGACCCCCCTCTGGATTTCAAACTGGTCTACCCCGGGTCGACCCCCCTAAAAAGCTAGAGGTGGGTACGGAACCATAGATGCTTTTGGAGGGAGGTGACAGAGGGGTCCACCCTCCCCCTAGAGCCAAAATTTTTGACCCCCCCTAGCGAGGCTGACGCCCCCCTCCCGACCAATTTGGAAGTATATTTTTTATTTACTGTCAAAAACACGGTTTTTTAGTTAAAAAGTGTTAAAATACAATTTTTAGGCCTAAATAGGCGGTTTTAGTACACAAAATTCAATATTAGACCTAAAAACACCTAAATTATTAAGTTAAAAAAATTTTGTTAAAAAATTGGACCCCTCTGACCCCACCTCCCCCCTAAATTTGAAATCTCGCACCCGGGGTCGACCCCCCCTAAAAAGCCAGGGGGGTCGGGACCCCCCTGGACACCTTCCCTAAAAGATTTTGGTCTTCCACCCGGGGGTGGACCCCCCTTAGCGGACCCGACCAAAAACATCTATGTACGGAACGCCTTCCCCCCCCCTGTACCGCCCTTCTAGCTTTCAAAGGACCCTTTACTCGGGGTAGCCACTCCCTCCCTAGCTTGCCGGTCCATGCTCATGTACGGTTCTTTCCGTAATTATTTTTGAAAAGCTAATTTAAATGTTGTGATTCAGTATTCGTTATTTTGTTACTCTATTCATTGTAACTTTTTTGGATCACATAAAAAAATTTTACAGCATTATAGAGCGTATTTTTACAAAATTGTGAAAATATTAAGTTTTTTTGCTGATGATTAACATTTAGAATCCCTATGAACACTTCAAAGAAGTTAAAGGCGCTCAAGGAGTTAAAATTTGCGCCAAAGAACTGGACAAGAGCTTAGCAGGTCTTCCATTAGTTGTTGCTCACAAAGAGGATGAAATTGACGTTCTTCGACAGGAAGTTAAAGAAACCTTGGAACAAGCGCTAAAAGTACGTTGTGACACTCGAAAAGTTTTGCATTGTACAATCGTCAAATAATTTTTATAGGTTTTAAGAACAAATAAAAATAAATAAATCAAATAAAGAAATTTTAAGAATAAATTTTATACTATTTATATGTTTGAGTAAACAAAACTATTTTATTGATTCTGTTCTTGTTTTTGCTGCCAGTTTTAATCAGAAAAATAGCTAGCTATTTCAAAGATCGCTGACTGTAAAAAGGTCTAGTTTAGCTGTTAACTAAATAATTCTTTTAGTTTTAATATATTATTGTTCTAGTTAATCAAAATAA
>JASAMX010032933.1:0-13192 GCA_030248175.1 Microlaimidae sp. YZB2_3
GGGGAAAGAAAAAAAAGAGAAAAAAAAGAAAAAAAGAGAAAAAAAGAAGGGAAAAGGGAAAAAAGGGACAAAAAAGTGAAAATAAGGTAAAAATAGGTCTAAAATGGCTTAAAATACATTGAATTAGGCTAAAAACTGCAAAAAATTCGCGATGATGGCGTCATCATAGGCCGAAAATGGCGTCATAATTTTAGGGTACTTTTTTTCATTTTTTGGCGGGGGGAGGGCAATAAAACGGGGGGGGGGGGGCGGCAAATCCTCCAATAAAGCGGGGGGGGGGCATTTCCAGACCGTCCACAGGTCTGACCAAGGGCGTAGCCAGGGGGGGGGGGGTTGTAGGGGTGGCAACCCCCCCCCTTTTGGGTTTTTTAAAAAAAATTTTTACTTTGTTAAGGTGTAAATTTTAAAATTTTTTTGGCGCTTCGCTTTCGCTCAGCGCTTGATTTCTTTCTCAGCTTCTTTTTATTGCATGAAATCACTGTTTCTGAATCAAAAAAAAAAAAACCATGGCCTTGCCTTTATGAAAAACAAAAGCACATGCAACACAGCACCAGTGGACCACAAGTGAGCAAATTAAAACAAAGTTTTAATTGAAATAAAATAAAGATGAAAAATTTCAAAAATCAATGAGCAGAGCAGATCAAACAATAAAAATAAAGAAATTGGTCATTTATTAGTGTAATTCATTTCACATATTAAAGCTTATAATTTTCATTACTATTTTTAAACAAAATATATAGCAGATAGATTTAAATAAGTGCGTCTTTGCATATAATTGATGTAAAAACAATAAATAACCTAAAAAATGTGCATTGCGCAAAAATTTTGATAGTTTTTAACGTTTTTAGCTATTTTAAAAAAAAATCAAAAATTGCGAGCTACAACCCCCTACAACCCCTCCCTTTTGAAAAATTTGTACTGGCTACACTACAACCCCCCCTTTCCAAAATCCTGGCTACGCCCATGGGTCTGACTATGCCCATATAATGGAGGGAGGGTGCCATTTAAATGGAGAGGCTTATTAAAATAACCTACTTTTACTTACTTTTTTATATAGGAATCGCATTTTTTTGGTATTATTATATTATTTTTAATGACAATAGGTACCTCCGAATCTGTCAACGTTTCAAGTCTTTTCACGTACACAAGTGTGCACCTCTCGTCCGGTTCTAACGAACTGTAATGAGCACCGTTAAAATTGGAATAAAATCGGTCAGCTAAAGTCTAAAAAACAACTTTTACAACAAAAATGAATATTTCTGCAGACGAAAACAAATCGCATGTGTATTGCAAAGCAAAAGAAGGCTTCTGAATGATTGTTTTTCAGAATTTTTTTTTTCAAAACATTTAGATTTACAGAACATTTCAGAACATTTAAAACTTTTTTGGAAAAGATTTTTTAGTTTATTTATTAGCTAAATTAAAAAGTATTTTCTTACATTAGAATAAAATTAATCTAATTTTTAATTGCATTATTGATTTTTATCATTTTCGGTGAGTTGTGCTGCTTGAGTGATATTCAAAATAGTTATACTATAACATAATAATAATTATTATTTTTAATAATAATGATTAATAACTATTGCGTTAATACTATTTTCACACATATAGATGAGTTGAGTTTAACCAACAATATAGGTTTTTAAGTACCTAACACTTAACAAAAGTAATTTGGTCTTAATTTTTGAAAAAAAGTTTCATTCAACTGTTTTCTGCGTACCTACAATTATGCATGCAAGAGTGCTTTCACCATTTGTTGAAACTTATGATTGCATTAAACCGTTCCCGTAATTGCCTTTTCCTCGGCTTCAACCGTGAAACCTTCGTGAGACCTATGTCATACTTCCGTCATACATAATTTTTTGCGCGAGTGTGGCCCAGTGAGTAAGCAAATTGAAATGGTTAAAGCGGTACGGTGGCGATATGCAGATTTTTGTCACGGATACACTGTAGTAGGTGTCATACTTCCGTCATACATAATTTTTTGCGCGAGTGTGGCCCAGTGAGTAAGCAAATTGAAATGGTTAAAGCGGTACGGTGGCGATATGCAGATTTTTGTCACGGATACACTGTAGTAGGTGTCATACTTCCGTCATACATAATTTTTTGCGCGAGTGTGGCCCAGTGAGTAAGCAAATTGAAATGGTTAAAGCGGTACGGTGGCGATATGCAGATTTTTGTCACGGATACACTGTAGTAGGTGTCATACTTCCGTCATACATAATTTTTTGCGCGAGTGTGGCCCAGTGAGTAAGCAAATTGAAATGGTTAAAGCGGTACGGTGGCGATATGCAGATTTTTGTCACGGATACACTGTAGTAGGTGTCATACTTCCGTCATACATAATTTTTTGCGCGAGTGTGGCCCAGTGAGTAAGCAAATTGAAATGGTTAAAGCGGTACGGTGGCGATATGCAGATTTTTGTCACGGATACACTGTAGTAGGTGTCATACTTCCGTCATACATAATTTTTTTGCGCGAGTGTGGCCCAGTGAGTAAGCAAATTGAAATGGTTAAAGCGGTACGGTGGCGATATGCAGATTTTTGTCACGGATACACTGTAGTAGGTGTCATACTTCCGTCATACATAATTTTTTTGCGCGAGTGTGGCCCAGTGAGTAAGCAAATTGAAATGGTTAAAGCGGTACGGTGGCGATATGCAGATTTTTGTCACGGATACACTGTAGTAGGTGTCATACTTCCGTCATACATAATTTTTTGCACGAGTGGTGTCCAGTGGGCGAGCAAATTCAAATGGTTAAAGCGGTACGGTGGCAATATGCAGATTTTTGTCACAGATACAGTGTATTACGTAGAATACTTCATGTTGCAAAAATTAGCATATTGCTACCGTACAGCTTTAACCATTTCAATTTGCTTGCTCACTGGGCACTATTCGCGCACAAAAAATTATGTAAGACGGAATTAAAACCTAGGTCATGCGAAGAACTTACCGCGGTAAAGTTTACGTACGACGTTTTTCATACGAACATACCACCACTGTGTGAGACGAAGGTTTTCCCTTGGTCGTAACGAAGGTTTCACGGTTGTAAGCGTGGAAAAGGCCTTTCACGGGAACGGTTTAAGTGAAACATTGCTACATTTTTAAAAATATATGTCTGTGCTTTAAACCATAGGTGGGCTACCTTCCATTTTTTGGAGAGGGAGGGGGGAGGAATCACAAACAACAACAAAAGGTCAAAGGATTCTTTTAAAACATTAAATAAAATTTTTCTAATGAATAATCATGTTTTGAGGGTGTCTTAAACTTAAGAGGAGCATTCAGCTCCAAATTGTTTTTGTAACCAAAAAATTTTTAACTACGAATGCAATGTAAACTTTGAAGTACCTAAGCTCAAAGTAGAAAAAAATCCTGATTCGTAAAGACTGCTAAATTACTAAAATTGAAAGTTGTCAATAAGGTTTCTAATAGCAGGTTTTGGCCCTATTTTCAAAATATTTTGGGGAGGAGGGCTGAAGCCCTCCCAGACCTCCCATGAATGTGAAGGGGACACCGCCACCCCCAACTCCCCCACCCTATTAGCCCTTTTTATCGAAGGCATTTAGTATTTCCCCGTATTTTTCCTCAGGACCCCTTTACTCAGGACTCAACCAATCCTGGCTACGCCCCTGAGGGGTATATTCACAAATTTTCGGTTTTTAGTACTTTCTCCCTCAAACTTGACGGTGGGGGGCATAACTTTTCAAACTTCCATCCCTATATCCAGTTATGTTTTACACTACCTGACATCTAAGTTTGAGCAGAACCATGTAGTGGCTGGGCGTCGACTCTCTGATAATCTTCATCTGAGCAATGCCCTTACTCGCGGGCAGAAGGAAAAGTAGGAGATCCCTGGTTGTCAGACTGCCTGGCACATTCAGCATGCAGAGGATGTTACTCCGGACGGACTCAACCCCAGCTGCCGTTAATTTGCTAAAATTAATAATAATTATGATATTTACCAGTGTGATAATGTTTCAAAATTATGAAGCCTTATAAATCTGAGTATAAAATGTAAATCTTCTTGGTTTTCAGACTGTCTGGCACATTCAGCATGCAGAGGATGTTACTCCGGACGGACTCCACCCCAGCTGCTGTTAATTTGCTGAAATCAACAATAATTATAGCAGACCTGTGCACGGTCTGGAAATGCCCCCCTTTAATTGGAGGATTTGTTCCCCCCCCCCCCCGCCGAAAAATGAAAAAGTACCCTAAAATTATGACGCCATTTAAAACAAGACCGCCCCCCCCCCCCCCCCCCGCCCCCCCCCCCCAAAACCCCCCCAAACCCCCAGCACAGCAACAAAAAACCCCCAGAGAAGCAGCCCACAGAACCCACCCAACAAAAGACCCAAAAAAACCCAAAGCCCAGCCCAAGAGCAGCACCCCCTGGGTGAGACGCTGATTGATAACACCAAATTTTTGGTAGGGTGTTGACAGTTTCGAAGCTATTAGAGGGATAACCCAAAACGCTTAATTCTAACTACAGGCGGAAAACCAAAATAACCTACGATTATTATATAGTTTTGAAAGAAGTTTTAAAATAACAATCTTAGAAGATAATTTTTACAAATCGTGTAAAAAGTATGCAAAAAATGTATCAATATTTAACGAAAGCATTTTTTGTAGAAAAAATTGAAAAACCCATAGCAAATAAAATTTTTTTGTGTTAACTTACTTTTGCTTAAATAAATGAAGTATTCCTTGTGTCTTTTCCACAAAAGGATTACCAGAATAAAAATGAATCTTTTCCAAAAATGTGTCATCTAAAAAATTATTAAAATATCAATCATCTTTGTTTTGAAAGAAAAAAATTAGACAGAATGACTGCGGCAAAATGAGTTAAGATTAGTTTCATAGAGATAGAGTATACCGAGACATCTAGATTTTTTAAAAATTTAAATGCGCAATAAAAACAATAAGTCACAATTGCATAGATTTTATGGATTTTGACTCATTCTTTTTTTATGAAGATGTGGTTTGTGGTTAAACTATTTAACGAGGAAATCCCGTTTACAAGGCGCATAATTTAAAAAGATTAAAATTTAAAAGTCAAAGAGGGTAGGGTATTTCTTCCTCCTTCCAGTCCCTCCTAAGGGGTTACCCCTCTCCACAGGTGGTAAGGGGGGGTTGAAGAGGTTATACCCCCAAAAATATCGATTATAGCCGGCACCCTCTCCCTAAAATTTGGGGGGTACGGGTACCCCTGACACCCCCTTCTAAAATTTGGGGGGTTCCAGTACTAAAAATGGTAAAAATGGAGTATTTGAGGTATACCCCAAAAAAAATTTTCGCGACTCCCCTTCCCCCCAATTTCGGGGGCCGGGTATACCACGCCCCCTAAAATCTGGGAGGCTTCCCACCTATGCCCCTCTCTCTCCTCTAGCATGTTCATTCTTGGCATACAACTACCCTTAACCCCCAACTCTACCAACTCTAAAAAATTTAAAATTTTGTCTTTTTAATAACTTTAACACATAAATAAATGTGGGTTTGCACACAAAGCTTATTTTTACTCTACATTCAGTTTCTAAAACTTTATAACCTTTTTATCTGCATTTTAAAGCATATTTTTACCGAAACAACATCAAAGGCATCAAAAACATCAAGGCCGCAAAGCATAACCCACATACAACAATCATAAATCAAAACAAAACTTATAAAAACAGGAGTCCCACAAGGCTCCTGTCTATCACTCACACTATTTAACATCTACACCGCCGACATTCCAGCACCACCATCAAATGTACACATCATAACCATAGGTGGGCAGCCTCCCGGATTCGGGGGTATACCCGACCCCCGAAATTGGGGGGTGTCCCATAAATTTTCTTTGGGGTATACCTCAAATATCCAATTTTTAGCGTTTTTAGTATTGGGACCCCCCAAATTTTGGGGGGGTGTCCGGGGTACCCCCAAATTTTAGGGGGGGGTGTCGGCTATTATAATCGGGACTTTTTTGGGGGTATAACCCCTAAACCCCCCCCCCTGCCCACCTATGATCAAAACATATGCAGAAGACATCACAATATACCAGACCTGTGCACGGTCTGAAAATGCCCCCCCCCCGTTTTATTGGAGGATTTGCCCCCCCCCCCCCCGTTTTATTGCCCCCCCCGCCAAAAAATGAAAAAGTACCCTAAAATTATGACGCCATTTTTGACCTATGATGACGCCATCATCGCAATTTTTTTTTGCAGTTTTTTAGTCTATTTCAATGTATTTTAAGCCATTTTAGACCCTTTTTTTACCTTATTTTCGCTTTTTTTGTCTCTTTTTTCCCTTTCCCTTCTTTTTTTCTCTTTTTTCTCCTTTTTTTTCTCTTTTTTTTTCTTTCCCCCCTGCTTGCCCCCTCGTTTTATTGTCCTCCGCGTTTCAAAAAAGTTGCCCCCCCCCGTGCCCCCCTCCCCGTTTTGGAATTGCCCCCCCCCCCCGTTTTAAACCCCGGGGGGGGGGCAGTGCACAGGTCTGCAATATACGCATCACGCCCAAACCGCCACATAGCACAGCAACAAATACAACCATATTTACACGCAATACAAGTATGGACAGACAACAACCAACTCACACTAAATGCAAGCAAAACAACATCCACACTATTCACATAAGACCCTGCAAAGTACAACACACAACTATCACTACAAATAAACAACACAAGACTCATCACAACTAAAAACCCAAAAATCTTGGGGCTCACTTTTGAACCTAAGCTCACACTGTTGTCCTTTGCCAGTAACCAGAGTTTCGTTCAACCCTGGTTGGTTCCATCCGGCACGCTCCTCTCCTTGCTCACCCCCTCTTCCCGCTCTTGGAGGAGATCAGCAACAACTGCAGGATTCGCCCAAAGGTGTTCTGGTCCCAAGGTCGTGTTAATGTGTGTGCATGTGAAAAGATGTGTTGTTGGTATTTGTGTTTTGCATAGTGGGCAGTTTGGTGATGTGTATTGTGTGGGAATGATTTTGTGTAGGTAAAAGTAGAGGAAAGGAGATTTCTCCGCCATGAGTTGTGCAAAGGTTCTCCTGATCCCGCGAGGAAGATTTTTTTGCTTGTTGCTTATTGCTGGTGCTTTTGTTTGAAGTATTGGGTTTATTAGAGTGTTGTTGATGTGGTTTGTGACTATGTTTGTGTGGAATTGTTGTTTTAGTACTTTGTAAGTTTTGTTGTGTATGTCTGTTGGCAGTGGCGTAGCCAGGATTTCATTTCAGGGAGAGAGGGCGGTCTGGAAGGAGAAAAAGTACCACAAAAGCGGCGCGCAGCGCCATCGCCGTATGCGCCGCGTAGCAACGCCAGCCGACGCAAAGCGTCGGCAGTGAGGTCTGGGGGGTGTCCTCCCAGCCGCTGGAGGCGAAATTTTTTTAAATATGCACTAAAAACTGCTTAAAAATTGTCCCCTAGTGTTTGTGTGAACATCAATTTTACTTTTGTTTTTTTACCTAATTTCTGCACAATTATGTTTGACCTTCACAATTATCAGGCAATGAAATTGTATATAACACAACTATCTATTTTGTGATGTCTTTAAATTTTGCGAATAAGTATGGTGTAAGCTATAATAACAAAAAATATTACTGATAATATTAATTTTACTGTATATATAAAATTTGACCTTCCCGCGTAGTAGGAAAATTTTTTATATTATGTCCACTACTGCTTCCCCTCTACAATCTTCTATGAGAGAAAACCATAGAGGAGAGTGAGCGTTTATGTCGCCTGTGATGATTGTGTTGCCTTGCTGGGTGAGTTGGTGTATGATGTTTTTTGTGTCTGCTATTCGGTTGTTTTCTGTTGTTGCATGTTGTCTTCTATGTGTGCGGTGAAGGCTTGCCAGTTTGCTTTTTTGTAATTTGTGAATGTTGTTTTGGTGTGTTGTTGTTTTTGTGTGTGCATGTTTAGTGTTGTGAGTATTGGTAGGTGGTCTGAATTGAGTGCATGTAGTGTTTGCCATGAGTGTGTATTGTTGATGTTTGCTGAGATTGTTATGATGTTTGGAGATGTTTGTTGTTGATTTGTTGCTATTGGTTTGCGTGTTGGTGTATTTGTGTTGAGTATTGTGTGTTTTGAGTTTATGATGATGTCCGCTACTGCTTCCCCTCTACGATCTTCTATGGGAGAAAACCATAGAGGGGAGTGAGCGTTTATGTTGCCTGTGATGATTGTGTTGTCTTGCTGGGTGAGTTGATGTATGATGTGTGTTGTGTCTGCTGTTTGGTTGTGTTCTGTTGTTGCTGATTGAGTGTCCCTTGGAGGGATGTAGATGTTTGCAATGTCTATATGTTGCTTTTGTGTTTTGTGTATGCGTGTTATGAGTAGCTCTGCAGTGTTGTGTGTTTGTTGTGGTGTGGAGTTTGAGTAGGATTGAGTTGGGAGAAGATAGTGTCTTTGTGTATGTATGTGAGTAGTCCTCCCCCAGTTTTGCCTTGTTTGTCTTGTCTGCACGCGGTGTAGTCTTGTAGTTTTGGTGTATTTGTTTGCGATGCTTTGAGTTTTGTTTTTTGCACTGTGATGATGTGTGCTTAAATTTTGTTGGCGAGCATTTGTAGCTCTGTGATGCTTGTGTTAATGCCATTGATGTTTATTTGTAGTATTTTTAGTTTTAATTTGAAGTGTTGAGTGTTAGTGTTGTTTTGTGCTGGTTGTGGTGTGGTGTTGGTTGTGTGTGTTTGTTAATTGTTGTTTGTGTTGTGTTGTTGTGTTTTGGTGTTTGTTTGTTTTATTTTTGTGGTTGTTGTTTTTTTTGTTTGGTGTAGGGCATACATGGGCACAGGGGAGGGGGGGTTGGGGGGTTAACCCCCCCCCCAAATTCTGAGAAGGGGGCTTTAACCCCCCCCCCACTCAAAAGTGGGGAGGGGGAGAAAAAGTTAACCCCCCAATTTTGGAAAAATGAAGAAAAAAATGTGTTTAAAATGACTTCTAACTGCCTCCAAACTTATGTTTTGAGGTCAAAATGATTGTTTTAAGCAATAAAAAGCTCAAAAATGCAATAAAAATAGCTTTTTGACCTTAGATTAGCGTTTTTTATTTATTTTTCCTTCAAAATCGAAAAACGATATGGGTAAAATGCACTCCAAAAAAAAACGATATGGGTATTTTGCGTTTCTCGGATTTTAACCCCCCCCCCCCTAATTTGGGGTTTAACAGCCCCCCACTCCAGACCAACTTGCCCATGTATGGTGTAGGGTGTGTAATTGGCAAGACCATGTTGGTTGTTGTTTGTATAATTTGCCTGCATTTTGCATGTATCCAGCGTGGTGTGTGTTTGTTTTTGCATTGTATTAGTATTTGTTTGTTAGTATTGTTTTTGTTGCATGTTACATGTGCCGTATATTACTGTGACCCTGGGACCAGGGTTGGTTTCTATGTCCCCCGCGCGCAGTATTTGAAGCTCCAGCCAGAGCGTTTTGGATTGGAACCTGGCAAAAAGGCGCCAGATGGCGTTTGGTTTTAATTTGGTCCTGATTCGAAGACAAAGCATTGAAAGATGTTGTTTAGCTTTGTTTTGCATTCCCACCATGTGAAGGCCAGGATACTGGAAACCCAAGCTCACATTCAACTTCACATTGCAAATAGACACAGCAAAGCACGCAAAACACTCAAAATCATAAACGCACTGACAGCAACATCATGGGGTAAACCAAAGGAAACACTTACACACACATACAAGGCGATCACTTGACCAATAATCGAGTATGCCAGCAGTCTGGGGCCCCACAACATCAAACACACAAATTAACAAATTTCAAACAATACAAAACACTGCTCTTAGAGTCGCAACAGGGCACACCACAGACACATACACACACATAATCACAACAAACATTTCAACAAACATACACAACAAAACATACAAAGCACTAAAACAACAAATCCACACAAACACAGTCACAAACCACATTAACAACACTCCAATAAACCCAATACTTCAAACAAAAGCACCAGCAATAAGCAACAAGGAAGAAAATCTTCTTTGCGGGGTCAGGAGAACCCTTGCCCAACTCAAGGTGGGGACATCTCCTTTCCTCTACTCTTACCTACACAAAATCAATCCCACACAATACACATCACCATCACCAAACTGCCTGCTATGCAAAACACAAACACACACAACACAACATCTGTTCACATGCACACACATTAACACGACCTTAGGACCAGAGGACCTTTGGGCGAACCCCGCAGCGGTTCCTAAAAGAGTGGGAAGAGGGGGTAAGCAAGGCGAGGAGCGTGCCGGATGGAAATGACCATGGTTGAACGAAACTCTGGCCGCTGGCAAAAGACAACAAAATATTTTTAGCGATTTTAAAATACCCTAAAATACTCCCTCCTATTTTGGCCTACGCAAAAATAATACTCCCCAGGCGGTTTTGGAGAATTATTCCTGGGGTATCGTATGACACTCTCTAGTCTGATGTTGGCCTTTACCACAGGATAAATATCCCCCTAAGCTTGGGTAGGTCGGAGAACTATAAGTGATTCTGGCATGGTCATGTTACTTTTAGTTTCAATAAAAAATGTACTTATGATGTCAAGTCGATAAATTTTTCTAATCTAAAATTAATTTACTATTTTTTACCTTTGGAAATTTTCTGACCCCTGCTTGCTCTGGAAACACTTGGAAGTGTGTGTACCGAATTGTCATCTATAGCTGAAAGTGCTTTGGTCACAGAATGAGCACCAGCAAAGCTTTCCACCTTTTTAAATAATATTATAAAATAAAATTGACGTAATTTAACTATAAATGTGGGTGGGTAGTCTCTTGGATTTTGGGAGGATACTTAAAATTTTTTTTTCCAAAATTAATTTTTCTTGAACGCTGTATATTTTTAACACCGTGGGCGATCGGAAAATTTTTTAACAATATTAACCACAGACCTGTGCACTGCCCCCCCCCTGGGGTTTTATTGGGGGAAGCAATTCCAAAACGGGGAAAAAAGGAGAAAAAAGGAAGGGAAAAAAAGGGACAAAAAATAAGGTAAAAATAGGTCTAAAATGGCTTAAAATGCATTGAAATAGGCTAAAAACTGCAAAAAATTCGCGATGATGGCGTCATTATAGGTCAAAAATGGCGCCATAATTTTAGGGTACTTTTTCATTTTTTGGCAGGAGGGAATAAAACGGGAGGGGGGTAAATCCTCCAATAAAGCAGGGAGCATTTCCAGACCGTGCACGGGTCTGTCCCCAAAAATCTCATTTTAAGCCTTTGACCCGGGGGCCAGGGCGGGGGAGGGGGGAGGAGGGGGGGCCCCAGCGCGGGTCGCCCCCCGCCCACCCCCCCCCCCCCTCCATCCCCTCCCCCCCCCCCACCCCCCCCTCCCCCCTCCCCCCCCCCCTCCCACCCTTTTCCGCCCCCCCCCCCCCCCCCCCGAACATCCCAAAAAAATGCTTAAAAATGGTCAAATTTCATTCAAAAAATTGTCAATTTTGGTCAAAAAAATGGTAAAAACACCCCCAAGCACCCCCGTCTTTTTTTCCCCTACAAAAAAAAAAAAAACACCCCGGGGTGTGACCCCCCCCCTGGAGGTCAAAAACCTCCACACCCCGGGGTGTGGACCCCCCCCCTGAGCCGTCGAAGGTCGGTGACCTATGCCTGGGACTACTCAAATTTTAGGTCTAAAGTTTAGATACCTCTAAATTTTGGGGAAGGTGTGGGTGTCCGAAACCATACACGGGCAAGTTGGTCCGGAGTGGGGAGGGGCGTTAAACTCCAAATTCGGGAGGGGGGTAAAAATTTAAGAAACAAAAAATACCCATATCGTTTTATTTCTGGAGTGCTTTTTACCCATATCGTTTTCGATTTTAAAAAAACAGGTAAAAAAATGCTAATTTTAAGTCAAAAAGCATTTTTATTGCATTTTTGAGCTTTTTACTGTTTAAAACATTCATTTTCACCTCAAAATTTAAGTTTGCAGGCAGTTAAAAGTCATTTTAAGGACATTATTTCTTTCATTTTTCCAAAATTGGAGGGTTAACCTTTCCCCCCTCTCAATTCTGAGTAAGGGGGGTTAAACTTCCCTTTTCAGAATTCGGAGGGGAGGGTAAATCCCCCACCCATACATGGGCAAGTTGGTCCGGAGTCGGGGGTGTTTAAACCCCATATTGGGGGGGGGTTAAAATCCGAGAAACGCAAAATACCCATATCGTTTTTTTTTCTGGAGTGCATTTTACCCATATTGTTTTTCGATTTTAAAAAAATAGGTAAAAAACGCTAATTTTAGGTAAAAAAGCCCTTTTTTTGAATTTTTGAGCTTTTTACTGTGTAAAACATTCATTTTGACCTCAAAACTTAAGTTTGGAGGTAGTTAGAAGCCATTTTAAAGACATTTTTTTCTTCATTTTTCCAAAATTGGGGGTAACCTTTTCTCCCCCCCCCCACTTCTGAGTGGGGGGTTTAAACCCTCTTCTCAAAATTTGGGAAGGGGGTAAACCCCTCCCCAACCCCTCCCGTGTTCATGTATGCTACTACGGCAAAATGAGCCACTGTCATTATTAAATATACGTGTCTGTGACTCATTCTGTGGTTAATAGGGTCCTGTTTGAAATTGAGTTTAAAAATAAGTCACAGTCACATATATTTTTATACATATTGTAGCTCATTTTGCCATAGTAACGACAATATTTTAAGACTTACTGTGATATCTTTGTGGGATCGTTCTCCCTGCATATTTACAATGGGCAAAGGACTTGAGGAACTCGCTCCATTATTTACACTTACAGTGAGACGTTTGTTCGGCATATTTATGTCTAAATGTTGTTAAATTAACAATATAATTTGGTAAGATTAAAAAAAATTGATATTCCAAAATGAAATTTTTGAAATTTTTTGGTCACAGCGTTCAGCGCTCGCTCATTGTAAACTTGGATATGTAGATGTTTTTGAGAATCAAAATTTTTATGTTGCTAAATTGTTTTCCAAATGTCAATTTTTTTTATATATTGTATGTTTTTTTATTGAAACCAATACAACAGCACGCATATTTCGTGTATTATAAACAATCCACTTCCAGACCTGTGCAATGCTTCCTAAATACCCCCCCCCCTGTTTTTTAAGAACAAAAATGAAATGAAACATTATTTTTAGTACGGTAAAAAATAAGGCGTCATTTTTCTCCTCTTTTTCGCGCAAATTTTCGAATTAATCTTTTTTTACGCAATTTAAGCCATTTTAGACCTAGTTTCAATTAAATCAGACCTGTG